>NW_019291049.1:163506-182407 GCF_000500325.1 Leptinotarsa decemlineata
GCACGACCTGCTGTCGAAAGCGCTCGCATATAATAAATAGAAGTTATAAAGCTTCGAATCCTTGGTAAATAGTCGTTTTAAGGGCACCCGACGATTTTCAAAAAATTTTTGGGTGTACTTACTTATTTTGATGCATATATTACGAATCCGGAAGGAAAAAGCGGCGCTCTCCCTTATTTACAAAGTTACGGTTCTCAAAATTCAGAAAAGGGCAACTTTTCAGCCTTGTTTTTCACAATATAAACTATTTAAAAACACAAGAATTTATTCACTAGGTCAGCTTCACACCTTATCCCCCCTTAATTGACACTTTTCAATTCAACAATCAACATTTTTCTTACAAAAAACTTGATTTAAAAACGAATGCTTTTTCTGGTGACATTCTCCTATTTCTATGTTAGTTACTAGTGACATCAGAGATAACATCAAGTACTTCGGCGGAAATCCAGAATCCGTAACGATTACAGGACTTTCTGCGGGAGGGGCAAGTGTTCATCTCCATTATCTGTCTCCGCTATCAAAGGATCTATTCCACAGGGGCTTCTCGCAGAGCAGGACCTCCCTCGTACCGTACGGCCTGAAGGAATACCCCCTAAAGAAGGCTGAAGTGGTCGGAAAACATCTCCAGTGCCCAATAAACTCCACCAGAAGCATGGTCGATTGTCTTCGAAATGTGGACGGAAAAGAACTGATGGAAGCAATGAAACAAGTGTTGGTGTTTGTGGAAGCAATGCCCATCACCCCCTTCGGTCCAGTAATAGAAAAGGGTCCGGAAGAAGGAGGATTTTTAGCACATCATCCGTACAAGTTATTGAAAGAAGGCAAGACTACCAATGATCCTTGGGTGACGTCGAACGTCAGGGATGAAGGGATTTACCCAACAGCGTTTTTTGTGGCGACGGACAAGTTAGCCGAGATGGATTCAAGATGGGACGAATTATTGCCTTTCATGTTGGATATCCAAGACACAGTTGATGGGGAACTCAAAAAAGACGTAGTCACGAAAGTACGAAAACTTTACTTGGACGATGAACCAGTTTCAGAAGATAACGAGTACGCTATAGTCCGGATGTTCAGTGACCGGCATTTCTTCATAGATGGAGAGAAAGCGGCCAGACTTCACGCAAACGTGTCCAACTCTTCGGTTTATTATTATTTCTTCACCTACGTTTTGCAACAACCATTCATAGTTCCAGGATTCAGGAAAGGAGTGAGCCATTGTGACGACGGAAGACTACTCTTCAAAATGTTCGGCACCCCAAAGAGACTTGAAGCTGAAGACGAAAAAATGGTACAATTATTCACCGAATTCATAACCAGCTACGCGAAGACAAATAAACCTCGTTTTGGTGATAAAATAGGAGCTAAAGACCTATGGGATAGTTTCCTAATCAAGGAGAATGATAAAATAACAAACTTGTTGTAGTCATAGTAATTGAGAACATATAAGTATTGAATACGATTATGTTTAAGTTTTATTTTCGATAATAAAAAACTATTGATACTATGGAGCTTCGAATTACTCCCACACCCATCATATTTGCCAGATTTGGCTCCCAGCGACTATTTGCTGTTTGCAGACCGCAAAAAATACTCACCAGTGGGAAATTTCACTTAAATTGCTGAAACTGAGACCTATTTTGAGGCAAAAGATAAATAGTTCTACAAAAGTGATATTGAAATGTTATAGTGGCGCTGAAATGATTGCGTGACCATCGATGGAGATCACGTTGATAAATAAAGCAAATTTTGAACAAAAAACAACGCGTTTTCGTTCTTAGACTCGGGATTTCTCAGCCCAGGTGTTTAGTCAAAGAACATCGATTCCGCAAAACTACATCGAGAAATATCTCTTACTATTCACTCTTACTACTCAGACTGATAAAATCAACTAAACACATGTATTCCAGGCTGTTTGGGTACGGACCCACAAATCCAATAAGGGCAGTGATCGGATGAATTCAATTACAGACTGCCACTCTTCCAAAGTACTCGTTATTTCAAATGACCACATAAAGATACTGTAGCTCTTTTCAACTTTCAAATATCTGCGACATTATGTCGTCATGAAAATTCCCGACTGACAGCCCTGCCTTTTTCCGACGGCTAACAATGGCACATTGTCACCCCTAACCAACACTTTGAATTGATTTAACCCCTACCAAGAAATATTTTCAAGATATTTTATGATGTAGTTAAAGTTTCCCGTCGACCCTCAGAATGAAGCTTGTATCGCTAATTCGAAATGACACAGCTGAGTGAAAAAGATGTAATTGCATTTTTTCATTCCTACTTACTCCTATTGTGTGATATTGCAACGGTGCACCCCTATCTTTGCTCGGTTTATTTGAAGTGACAAGATTTCCACAGCAGATTGGATTCGAGAAAAACGGGTGTCGATATTAATTTTCATTGTGGTCAGGTTCAATCGTACACTGAGAAAATGATCCGTAAGCTTTGTTTCCCAATAGTAAAAAGTAATGAAAGCTCATTACATGTGCAAAACACTAAGAGTGCTCAAACAAAGTGTTGTCATTTGACTATGATTTGCCACAGCTTTTGTAGGCGGATTTATGATACTTTACCAGGTCCCTCCTATTTTATATACAAAACTTAGTAGCATACGCCATTAGTTCTATTTACTACAGTATCTAGATAACTATTTACTAAAGTATTTTTAATTAACTGGTCAAACACATTCTCCTGTAGTAAATAGTTGAAAATAATAACATACAATTACATACAATTGATATCGTTAGCTATTTACTTCAAGAAATTTACATGGTAATAATTGGGTATAGTCAACGTAACTGATATAGTAATTCTTAAAGCTATCGGCGAACTCAAAGGCCAAAAAAACAATACAAAGAAATAATGCCGCTACGAATTAGTCCACGTGGACTAAAGAAATGGCGGTTCGTATTGGATAATTTTTACTTACCCAGTTTTATGATTGGCTGAAGAGTCATGAAATTAAATTTGAAGTCATGTTACGGTGACCAATAGAATGTAGCGATGAGTACCTCCGTTGTATAGTCAATGTTCAGGAACTGATCGCGATTTGAGTGTTGAAATTCGATATGGGTGAAGTTATAATTACTTAAAATTTTTGTTATTTGTTTGAAATGTGGCGTCTTTGGACAAGTAGTAATAGTAACAACGAGTGTGATAAAAACGCAGACTTTTTCCTGTGTAGTGATTCCAATAGCGATGGTGAACAATGCGAAAAAGAGATACCAGTGAATAAGATTCGGATGCATTTGAATATTGAAACACAGAGAATAATGCTCATTTAGCCGATATACATTTCGTTTATGGCCTTGCGGATGGCAATGCGCGCGAAGCAAGACGTATTTACCAAGAGCGATTTCCTAATCGAGTACTGCCTTCAGCTCCAACATTTGTACCTTTAAGAGGGCAGCTGATATTATTGGAATACCACGAGCAGTCCGAACCCCAGAATTGGAAGAAACTGTTTTGAACGCTCTCAAGGAGAATCCAGAAACAAGCACAAGAGTAATTGCTGAAGCTGTCAATTCTACTCAGTCCACAGTTTGGAGAATTATCCATGATCGACAGTTTTATCCATACCATATTCAAAGGGTACAAGCTCTTTTGCCACGAGACTTTCCCCAACGCATTACTATATGTCAATGGTTGGTCAATGGTATGATACATTCGATTTCGTGAATTTCAGACTTTTTCGAATTCTCGATTTTGTCCTTTGAATTTTCTAAAAAGGTTATGTAGTGTATGACTTGTTTTAAATGCCACCTCAATACCTAGTTCTTTGAAAATCTTTCCAAAGTTCTTCGTGTATTGGTGGTATGGAACTGAGATATATCTCATATAACTACATATAGTTATCTTGGTTGTCGTCGTTTCTGAAAGTCGAGATTTCGTTCATTCTTAACCTAAACTTTTTCTTCCTTATAATATCATCTACAATACCCCTCAAGAAACCTTTATTGACTGCTATTTTCTCTATTATCACTTTTTTTGTGAACCTCTCATGTGTGTGAAGAAACGTAAAAAGACGATGTACCAGAAAATTCAACCCAGCATGTTTGTGCTGTCCACTGTGATGTGAACTGTCAGGAATATACCTGTAAGTGCTTGTTTCCTCCTTCATAAATACATCGTATTCTAGCTTTCCACATTCACTCCTCATTATCAAAACGTCAAGAAATGGAAAATGTCTTTCATTTTCTAACTTCATTGATGGAAGTCTGATATTTGAAAAGGAAACAAAGCCCTCAATATTGAAATTTTCAAATGAATACTATACATTTTTTTTTCAACAGACTCAATTATGTATACGCCTTTAAGCGAATATTCAGAATAAATAAATAAAATAAAATGTTTATTGATCTTTTCAATTATCGATAACAATAAATAGGGCATGTCAATGTTTGTTACAATTTCAGCTGTCCTACAAGAACAATTTAAGGTTTCGTTGACAAACAAAACGACAACAAGACAAAACTGAACAATGCGAAAGTATTACAATAAGGATTAACATAAATTGTGAGATACATCGATATCATATCAAAACAGAGAAGATTCAAATTACTCAATAGTTTGAAAGCATTTTCTGACTTGGAGTTCTTCTAGTTAACACTTAAAAATAGCAGGGGATCCTGCTATTTTTAAGTGTTAAGTGTTAAAAATAGCAGGGGATCCTGCTATTTTTAAGTGTTAAGTGTTAAAAATAGCAGGGGATCCTGCTATTTTTAAGTGTTTGAGCTCGTTCAGTTTGATATTATTTTTTTTCTAGTACCTAATGTGAGAATGTGAGTCACTGTTACTGGGATTTATATTTTATCAAACATTGGGAATATCTACATTTACTTGATTTTCATGTGACCCAATTCCCGTAAGTGTCTGGAATTGCGCTGGAATAAAATCATTGAAATCTGTATCTACATAAAATTGTACTATTATAGACAGAAATATTTGAATAATTCAGATAATATACATCAAGAATTGATGGTTCTCTATAAATAACAGTTTTTTGCTTCACAAAACGATGCGATACACGTGATAAAAACATGTGTTTTTGTTGTATGTGGAATCACTTTGAAGGTCAAGGTCGCATTTTCGTTATGTGTCGTCTTCACATAGATATGTACTTATCTATATTGAAATTGATAGTTTTGAACATCCCCTTTACTGAATTGATGAATATCTCCATTGTTTGGGTTCAACTGTGAAATAACTTAATAAATCTAAAGCAAATGAAACTTCAAACGTTCAAGCCAGTCTCTATATACCTACACAGTAGGTTTAATGGACTGACGCCTATCAGAAAACAACTACTCCCCTGGCTAATACCACGAAGGGCGTTGGATTATATCCGACAGGCGTCAGTGCAGGAATCTTCACAGAAAATTTTCTGCATATGCAATTGACAATACAACTGAAAGAATCGACCTTCAATTATGGAACGGGCACACTTGCAGACCGGTTTCGGGCTTATTAGCCACTCATCTGTGCAAGATAGTGACCATCATCGACCTAAAGTCAATGACATTCCACAATTGAAAATCGGAATTCTTTCAGAGTATTTCATTCCTCTTCCGAAGTTGGAGCGAACATCACAAAATGTCACTCCATCTAGTGGACGAGGTACTAACCAACTGCATAACCGTAATTTGCCCGATTCCTCTGAATAAGGAAAAAAACTTTATTATTAGTCAGTGGGCTATGCTTGAAGACTGGCAGTAAACAAATCTAAAGTTTGAAGTTTCATTTGCTTTAGATTTGTTTACTGCCAATATTCAAGCATAGCCCACTGACTAATAAGAAAATAACTTAATATTGTGTGCCAGCACAAAACTGTTCTACCATTTTTCATACACGAATTGATGTCATCTAAATATCTTTTTGTTCATCTTGGCATAAGCAGATTTTAAATTGTATTTCAGATTATTTAAAACTCCTGAAAAACTCATAGAAAATTATTCGAAAATTAAAATAAACAATCATCAGTCTTGAAGAAATATTACTTGTAAGTATTTCTCACACAAGGCTTTTTCAATATGTTATGAATTCTGATTGAAGTGTAATCCAAACTTTTCTTTAACGAACAGAACAAACATAATGAGTTGTTATAAAAAATGATGGGAAAAACTACTTTTTTGACAGATATATCCGCTTCAGAAACTTCAAAAAATCCACCACCTATCTAGATATCTATATAAAAATTTTGATGGCCACTTGATTGCTTTCTTTGAGTGAAGCAGATGAAATTCCCACTGTTTATATAAAAATTGGGAATTCAAATTGGCTATGTATGTTATGATTTCAAGTTACTATTCATGTCTACAACTTCATTATTGTCAAAAACATTTTTAACACTACGAAACACAGACAATATGGAAAAAATATGGAATAATTGAATAGGTATAAATACCTATATTACGTAATATCAAATCTCCTGGAGTAAGTCTAACCTTGAAATTAATTTTCCGAGTACAAAACTGGTTCTATCACTCATCGCTCTCAACAAAATTTCACACATTCAACCGAAACCGAGGAGACGCAAGATAAGCAAAGATTTGGGTAAAATGTTTTCTCGCAATCAGTGAACAAGCAAGAAACAACAAAATTGGAAGTGAACTACATAAAGGAAAGTGGAAATTAACTGAACCAGTTCGACCCAGTGCCGTGATCTATCAATCTGGGGTCTAAGCTAATAACAAAGGTACGTATTTCTAAATATAATTGTCCAATATTTTGCTCTGTTTTTGGTAGACACGCCCATCGGAGTCTCCTATTGGATAACCACTACGAGTAGCATTTCACCCTTATGTCAACTTTACTTAGCAACCGAAATCGTCTGAGGGAGCGTCTGGGAAAGCAGGGGGAAGCCAAGCGAAGCTAACGTTTTAGTAGCTAGTAGACTCTCTGCCTGGCAGTCGCTCCGTCAAACGCCGTCGATCTCTCCCAGCGTGTGGACGTGTGCCTAACTATATCAACGCGTGGTCGCGAGTTGTCAGTGAATTTGTGTTTGAAGTAATCTTGTGTTCAACCATCGTCGAGACAATGGCAGTGCCCTTCGTCATGCCCGAAGATGAGAATGAAGTGGAAGTTATCATCATTCAACTTCAGTCACTTCTTACGAAACTCCAAGCTGCTCTCAGAAGATCAAGAGGTCCTCCACCCCCAAGAACATCTTTACCTACTAGAAGTGAGTACAGCATGATTGTAGTTTTCGCAATATTAGTGCTGGGGATTTTCAACTGGCGGTTCGTCTGCCGCGAGGTTAGGCGGTCTTAGAACAAGTCATGAACCTGTTGCACTGGGGTTCATGGTCGGCCATGAGGCAAGGCCCACTTTTCACGATTAAATCGGACAACTGCACCGTGTTTGATTTCGATGCATCTGGAGAAAAATAGACGGTTGATAAGAAATGCGCGGATGGGGTCAATAACTTTGCCTTTCGAACATTATTTTTCACGAGTTTGGTTGTAGACACTTTGTGGATATTTCATTCCAAGCCCATCAAGTGTCATGAATATGTTAAGGGCGGAATCTGGAAACAAACATTATCAAATAAATCCGTTAAGTTAGAAATATTTTCCGCGGCTACTTGTCTCAACAAGTCGACACAAGAATAAAATGGTTTGTTGCCTTTACTTTGACTTGCATCAAGTATTTTTTGAAATGGGAGAAAACAGGTATGTTTTTGTGTCGCAATATCTGATGTGTCTGACTCAGAAATCACGTTTGTCCGTTCAGGTATAATATCTGTTTGAAATATGGGAAATTTCAATATTGAAATTTGTGAAACGTGGTGAAATAGTAATGATCCCGATGATAAATTTTCACATCTCGTGTATTGGAAAATATATTTCCAAATCAATTGTTGCTCAAAATTGTATTTTGAAATATTGTTGTACTGTATTTTCTTATACACACTTCTAAAAAATGACAAACTTGTTGAAATGTTAGATGACTTTGTTGAAGTCTAGGATAATAGATTACATCACGATTTTTGTATATGAAAATGTATTATAATTATAGAGATGTGATGAAAATTGAAATGTATTTTCGACAGTATAAATCTTGTCATTAGTTTTATCAAGTGTTTGAACTTCCCCCACGAAAGTATATAATAATTTTGAACATATCAACAGAATTTTTGTTGAATTCATTTGTGTGAATAAACTCGTGGGCATTTTGCTTTTATCCTCAAAGTTGATTGTAATATATTTAAAAAAATATATAAATTTCTCTAACTTTTTTATTGCAAATGAATGAAAAATATCAAGATACAGTTTCATTATTATCAAGTCAATTCAGCGTAGCTTTTTTGCACGTGTATTAATTATTTCGTTTGTGTGTTTTCATTCTGACATATTCCATTTCAAGAGTGTATTGGTGAAATTTACAAACTACGTAGAAATAAAATTTCATGGACAAAGAAATCGAGGAAGAAATATCACAAGTCGATAGACGTGAAAATACTCTTATCATCGATAGATTACCCAAACAGATTTGTTTGAATTTTACCCACTTATTTATTTACACACCATTAACCGCGTACATAAACAGCCGTACGTTTCGTAAGATAAACATGTCTCGCGTTTAGTTGTAGTATGTGGTTACACTGTTGATGTAATAATTACACACCTAGTTACATTTGATATTTCATTAAGGCGGGGCTACTAGGTCCATTTTACCAATTTTGCAACATAACTCTAGATGTATCACTGTTCTGATGAAAAAGCCAATTCCAGCGAGTCGAGAATTTTTTCATCTCAAACAGTGACATTTTGATATGACTAGATAAAAAAAACAATCAAAGTTGAACGACACTCCCGATGAAAAACCATGAAGAATATCACCAAGTTTTCAAATAAATCGAAACTGCTAGAAAATAATATATCTTTATCAATTGCAATTGTTACCCATCCCAAATAAAATGCACAAAACAGAATAACAAATTTTGTTTTCAGCCAAGAGAACACAACACTTTCAATATAAAACACCAATGAACAATAAGTACAGTCAGTTCTTTCTTGATATGGTAATGAAAATAGGTTAGTCTATCTATCTGATATGGGCCCAATCTTCAGAAATATAGCCTGAAGAACAAAATAATCCTTCTTCAGAATTCAAAATATTTTAGTTTTTTATTTACGAAAATCTCCTTTTTCATCGATTGCTGGTTCTTTGACATCTTGTTCTTGTGAGGTTTAAAGGTCCCTTAAGAGAAACAGTGATTTACATGAGGACCTAAATCAACCCCAATGGTAGGTTGATTTAAATTGAGGTTATACAAAAAAAAAAAGAGAATTACTTCAAATAACAGTGACTCCATGTGAAACATTACATAACACCCATATATTTACCAGAAATTCATAGTTCTAGTCCATGAAACAAAGTGATGCGTATAAAAAAATTGAAATATCAGGGTCAAAATGTCTTATTCTCTGGAGTTATTGAATCTGGAGGTAAATACATATTGTGAAACGACCCTTCTACTGGTGGCCTTGTAAATTGCAACGTGCATATGCATTCGATACGTAGTAGCAATCCAAACAGCTGTGTTTACTATATAGCGTACATGTCAAGAGCCTACGGCTAATCATGAATGCATAAATGATAAAGGCAGTAGCTAAGAATCCAATCCTCAGAAGTTTTATCTCAGTGCTAGATGGAATATCAAAGATGAAATATTGCGTGTTACAATGACGCCATTGGAAAATGACTACAGTCAAGTGTGGGGAGTTATACGAGGCGAATGATTTTTTAAATAGATCTCAATTCAGAATTGGCATTCTTATAAAATAATCTCAATGATTCACCCCTTCTCTAAAAATATTGCCAGTCAGTAAACAGGCAGGCCCGACGGAAGATATTCTTCAAAATTATTGTGCGATATATAAGAATTATATTTTATATCCATCCCGATAACACATGTTGGCAGATATCGATGGACCCAGAAATCCAACCAGTGGCAAAGCTAAAAGAACAATTATCGTAGATATTAACACAAATGCTTGAGACGGTATAATAGTGTAGATCCGACAGATGAATACCAACTCCAACCGATTTTTTCCGTCGCTTGGACCAACATCTACTACCCAACAACACATCCATTTTACAATATTTTTTCTCGTGATCAACTTTCCACAACTAAGTTCTAACCGCTACGATGACAGCGAAGACAAACCCTGTTTGATTGGCACGAACAGATGATTGTGATGCCTGTAAAAATATTCGAACTTAGGTTTCGTCAATACAAATAATAATTCTGTGGCTGGAACAAATAAATCAGGATAATGTTGACATTGATTACATATACTTGTGATAACAAGTAACATCATTCACACAATACATACGTTCGGCAATATCCATATTTTCCTATGGTTCGATTATAAATTGTAATGTTCTCCTTGGAAAATATTAAAACGTGTGTATGATTAACACTGATCAAGAGCTGATAATGATTAGGTGGTTTATTTTTTGTTGATGAAGATAATTTGGCTATTTGGACAGATACCGTCGCAAACACGTGTCTGAATATTATCTTATAATTGTCAGTGAAAACAAAATTCAAGCGTAATTCATAATAACTTCAACCAAACAGAAGTATTTACTATCTACAAGCGATTTCCTAATCTCTGCATATTGTGGTATTTTGTTATCTTTATAAAACGTTAATTCGCAGAATCCGGAAAAAATTAGAACCTGAAAACCGCACTACTCATTTTATTGTTTAGATATACCTATTATGTCTAGTGGATTCACTGAAATTTAAATAATAACATTATGAGTTTGCCTGTTTTTGTCTGCTATGGCTTATCACTATCGTATCGAATTGAAATGAATATCTTGGAATATAATAGATATTGATTATTTTCATTCGAATCTAGCATTTGTTGAAACATATCGAGTAGACTGAATAAATTCATATAATATTTGTCACGTTGAATTTCACAAATTAGTATCAACAGTTTTTTGTCACTTTTCTTATATTTTCACTGCATTGGTACTTATGGCTATCAATAATTTTTTGGTTTCACAATATCCAATGAATTTATTTAAAAAGTTCTTGCAATTTTTTGATAGCTTTAGAATTTCATTAAAAAAGTAACGAGGTTGATCTAGAATGTAGCTGATGGTCACATACAAGGTATGACTTTATCTATTGTGTGTTCTGTTTCGAGAGTTAATACACTCCTTGAGCTGGGTATTTTGCTAATTTGAAAACACGTACATTAAACAAGTGAACAATGGGACCGAACCACCCAGCAAAAGATTTCAAATTATGGTGAATATTCGGTTATAACAAAGATATTGCCACCCATTACATGATGCATGAGTTAGCCCCACTTTCAAAAGTTAGAAGGTGGCCCACGTTGTGAATCATTGCTCAAGTTATGATTTTTTACAGACCGAACCAGTGCAGGTTCGAGTCGATCTCCAACCCAAGATCAGGGAACGTCTACATCTGCATCTGCCCCTTCCACACAGATCCCAGATCTTCTCAATAATCTGGCATTGCTCGCTGCCGCCAGTCAAGAAATCGTTCAATCCAATCAGCCGGAGGGAGCTCCCCAGGTTGCTGCCAGTGCCACTTTCAGATCAACCCGGAGAAGAACAAACTCAGAATCATCTTGTTGCGAGGAATCAAAGGTGTCCATAACAACCGCCAATCGTAATGGTGTACAAGATTGGAACCAGGTTCGTGAAATTCTGCGCAAGCTAATTGACGAGTTTCATCAGATTTTACTAACACAAGAGGTTGGTGGGTGTCGTGTCTTCTTTCTGTAGGCCGTCTCACCCCTGAAATGCATGCTCTGTTAATCAAAAGTTCACACATACACTCAAGTAGCGGAAGCCTATTTGACATTGTTAACCCTATTGACTAACAGTAGTTCATGTGGTCGTATCTGTATTTTGAATTCCTTCTAAATATCATTCAACCTTCAGATACACAGATGCGTCACTTGAAATATGTCAGTTTTGTCATTTCATCTTATTTATGCCTTCTTCTTCTCTTGGTTGTTCATAGATGCTTACTCTAATGTGTACATGTTCTTGGATTTTATTTTCTTCTGGTTACTCTGTTACTACATATAAACTTTCTAACACTTGCCTTCTTGCCACACTTTTTATATTTTCACACCACTTTCAAATCCATTGCCCAATCTAGTTTCTTTTTTCATCATTTCTCTTTTACAAGGTACAACCAATATAGACTGGTTTCGGAGTACCTACTTTTTCCTCGTCAGTACCGTAAGGGACGGACTTGGTCTGCAGGTGGCGCAGTGGTAGATCCTACTGAATCAACTGCAGGCAGAGCTTATGACGGTTCACTCCGTCTGAAATGACCCTTGCGGTAGGTACTGACCAGGAGCTAGTACTCCGAAACCGCAGTATTAGCGACGAATCTTCCGAATGGAAGACGCTGCCTGATGGTTTTACTTCAGCTTTTTGCGCGGCATTAGCTAGGTTAGTTGTTTTTCCGTCGGATATCTGCCACACGTGCCCACAAAGTCGTAGGTTCACATGACAGGCAAGGGTGAGGCGTTTTCACCTATACTTGAGCATATCACAACATGAAAAACTCCTGAACATGTTGATTCATGTATATTTAGAACCTTCAATCAATCAGTCTATCGTCATATCAACATTATGGTGGATTTTCATATCTTCTTGCACTGTTTGATCATTTTTCATAGAACGACGATCATATATTTTACTTTCTTGCGTTGATGTCATTAACAAATATTCATTAATATGGGTGGTGGTAGACGATATAGTAGCACCAACTGCATGCAATTGTTTCCACACTACTTCTAATAGTATACATACACGTTTAGGAGCATGAATATGGTGATATCATTAAAGAAGAATGTGAACATAGTTTTGAAATATATTTGTTAATATACCGTTCGAAAAAAGGAAGTTAAATTATCACAGGATATGATCATTCATCTTGCCCAGGAGAGTATATACCTAGTTATAATTTTACAGTGTTATTTTACGTTGAACAAAATTTTTCCACCACTAATTTCCTTTGTTTGATTTAAAATTCATCACTAGTTTCATTTTCTGAATCAAATCATATCGTCGTCAAGTTATCAGCTGATATCAAGTCAGTTCCTTTTCCATTTTATTCAAATCGTGTACTGAATTATGACAACAAATTCACATTATATAAGATGAACGTAAGACATGTGCCTTCATCAGCTGAGAATTTTCGAGGATTCTCCATTTATAAGTCGCCATATGAATTTATCTGTCACTTCCCAGAAATCGTTAAATTTATTATTATAGCTGCAATCTGTTGCATCTCTGCTCCTACACTTTACTACGGATCCAAATTCATGACGCTTCCTCGCTCATCGCCTTTGTATTTGAGCAGTGACGTCACACTGTCACAGTATTGCCAAACATTCCTGGCCTTAAAATAACAGCGGATTAGAAACAAACCGACGCATGTACTTTCCACTATGAGACAGTCCGATACCTTGTTATTCAAATGTTCAAGATAGAAGATTGGTTGGTATCTCTGCCATGTGCATGTTTCCTAACAGTAAATGAACAAGATTATCAGTTTTGCTGTTAACGTCAAATGTATGGCAACGTCGTGGCTAGTATTCCCAGTCAACTCAAGTTCGTTAGCTTGGCCGGCTCAGGCCACGAGAGGTATGCAACCAGTTGAACGACGATGTGCGTTGCATATTGTCCGCTACATGCATGCTCTCGCCTCATTGTCCTTATGAAATATTCAGTTTTACTGCAGAATCGCGTAGTATGATTGCAAAATTATCTATCTTTGGTTCTTATGATTTTATTGCGCATTACTTTGCTGTAAGGACAGCAGTTGGGAGTTCAACCTATTAATGTCACTTCTACTTGTTTACAGTATACCCCATGCAATTTTGACCTTGTAATATACCGTTTCGATGATAATTATATTACAATTATATTTGTTCCATTGTTCGTATTATACGTTCATGGCTTTTCTTTGTTTGAGCTGTGATATTATCTAATATTACTTTTTGCATTCTTTCTTGATTCGTTTTGATTTTTACCTATGATGTTAATTATTCAGCAGTGTTTGTCGTGGTCTTTCTACTGGGTGAGTCAGTGAATTGGCCAAGTAGGTGTATACCTACTATATTCAAGGGAAAGTACTTGACTTTTGTGGTTGACTAATTTCAGCATAGCGGTTTCCCGTGATTATGACCTCTAAGAGGCTCTTATTGGGTTGAAGAACATTTTTTTTTCGATTTTTGTCGCCAATTTTTTGACTGACTTTCTGCATGACTGATAATGCATTTTGTTCATGTCTGCTCCTCAATTTTTTGATACGTTCTTTCTGAGATTTCAAATCGATCCTGTGTTTCCTTTGACAGACAAATAGGGTTATCAGATAACTAGAACTCATATCCTAATAAGATGTTTAGAGGAATACGATCGAATTATATTGAACAAAATCGGATAACGAATAAGTAAGCTGGCATTCGTTATACAAGGGGTTAAGGAACTTAACTATAACTGGTTCATGCTGAGAAAATCACAATGGTTTTAGAGAATAACATCTAATTGTGATAGCATCCTGAACTCTGGTTTCCAAACTGACATTGGGTTTCTTGTGGACTAGCAATGGATCCAAACAATCGCCTTGTTCATGTTAATTCTGAATGGTGTTTTTGAATCTACTTACTTGGTCTTGCACTCATAAGTACAGTGGAGTCCAAAGGTGAAGCTTGGCTATGCAAATGATTGTCTTGGAGACGAGATAAAAACGTCTAATAAAACTTGAAGTCAATCAATGATAGGAATGATCAATGATAGGAATGATCAATGATAGCAATGGATCCACATTGTAAATCTTACTACAAATGAGGGAGGTTGAAGTGAAGTAATACTCATTTTTCTATTACCGTGCCACACGTCAAACAATGGCTTTTTTCCAACAGAGCTGGATTTGCATGAAGTACTTCATATCTGCGGAAATTAGATGGCACGTTGCTAACTTTTTCTATTCCACGTTATGGGAAACACCAGTAATGATATTGAATGAAAGCCTAGGACTTTGTCATTGAATATTACCTCTGAGTAGATATTTCAGTTGTACCAGTGCTCCTTGATATCACAATATAACCATGCTTATTGCATCGAATGCCAAAACTCCAGCAATCTGTCCTGATAGAGACAACCTACATCTACATTGATAATTTTGAGCAAAATACTGAGTAATCACCAACAATGGATAACAAACGAGCCTACTTATATATCCTAGATCGCGAAAGTTAATTTATTTTTCCAATATGGCTTCTATTATCAGAGATCTGGAGTCGAATGAGAAAGCAGTTCACTCTTGAGCCACTGCCAAACTATTTCCAACATGGGTTATTTGCCGGGTCAAAACGAGAAGTTCTCAAATCGAACAGCTTCTTACTCTCGAACTGAGTACTAAGTACTAAAGCATGATAGTATGGATGGATTTTTTTCAAACTCCAACATTTGATTGAAATTACTGTCACTGTCACTTTGTTTTTCTTTTCTAGGTGAACGAGCCAGAAATATCCTCCGCTAAGACCCTCAGCAGTGAGAGTATATTCTCCAAATTTGTACCAGGTCCTGTCTCAGCGCCTTTGTGGACCGCCATGATCTGTTTCGTCGGCTGGCATCTCTTTGGGACCCGATAACTGCGTTACCGTGTCCCACCCGTACTTTATCCAAAGCAAAAGTGATCGATAATCGATAGTTTTATGAAATGTAGAGGTATGCTCCCTATATTCCTATATTATGTTTGCTTTATTACTGTTTTTTCATATTATATACTTTCGGTGTGTTTTTATTGAATATATAGTAGTTTATATATTATATTCACAATCTGAGTGTATTAGATTTAGAAATAAATTTACCTTGAAAAGGTGAACGTTGGTCATTTGTGCACATGTGTGTTCCAAAGAGAGGAAAACCAATCAAAGCATTGATCTCATCCAGTAGGACCAAATTCGTGACACCCGGTTTGGTCCCTCTCAGGAATTCGTATGATTAGATGATATTCGATTTTAATTCGACAATATGTTATTGTAAATGAATTGTAAATAAAATTACAGTTGGATTCGGTACAACCAAAGATTGAATCGTGCCAAAAGGCCATAAGCACAGCCAATGAGCAGGTGGGCGCGGCGTTTCTTTGTTTGCTTTCGCTAGAGTCTGACTCTGTTTAGTTTGTTTAATTGGAAGAGCGGCAAAGTTTATCTTTGCAGCCTCAATGCTTTTCAAATGATCTCCGTAGATTAGCGGTGCGGCGAAAGCTGGACGTGTGCCGCAAAGTTCCGATCAGCCCGCACCTGAGATTGTACATACATGGGGGGACAAGTCGGGACAGTCTACTGGCCAAAGCCGAATGCGTATTGCGGTCACTCATGCCATTGAGACGAAAACGAGACATTTAATTCACCTGAAATTTCCAGCCATGTAAATTGTTAGTTGTTTGTTTTGTAAAATTTTGAATCTCCCTAATTTCCAATCCACCACTCGGCTTGTGACGGGTTGGAATTCCAATCAAGGCTGATTACTGTGTCTTCAGATAACTAATGAATTATAAATGTTACTTTTTCTTCTTTTTGGTGTGGGTAGCAGATCTCTTTCGAATTTTGTCTATGACTTGTGGATATTCAGAGCGACTTGTTCACTCAGTTGGTTAATATAGCTTTCTGTACTTTTTTACGTATTATATAGGAGTATATATATATAAATACTGATATTTTAAAAGAAATTAAAGCAATTTAGTTGGATTAGTATTTATTAGATTTAAGTAGTAGTATAGTGAAAAACTGAGTTTTTGAAATGCTCTTCAAAGCGTCACTGTGATTTTTTGCCGCTAAGGCCACCAGGAATGTAAATGACAACCAATTGTGTTTGGTAGTACATTTACACCAAATCCTGTATTCACTGATCTCCGAATACTATTCGTCAAAATGTTTTTTTTTTGTTTGTAGTTATGCCTAGTCAGTGTAGCCGTTCGTTGTGTTTATTAAGATTGACTAGGTTCTCATATTTTATTTTTTTTCTTATATTTTATTATAGTAAGTGTGTTATTGTTTGTTTATTTGTTTTAATCAGTATAAAATATAACATGCCAATGCCATATAGATAGATTTTAAGTATTCATATTGTAAATCTCAGTATTGTTCACACAATCATGCCTCCATCTAATTGTACTCTTTTTGAACTTTTTACGTAATCCAACATTTTGACTCGAGGTTTGCAAGAATTCATTTTTTGGAGAAGTTAATGGTGATGCCTCACTTTTTAGTCTACTCCAGTCATTCAGTATGATTTGTATTAGCTCTATTCATCCAAGGAACACTTCTTTGTCAGATTTTTACTGGAAATTCGCTTGACGAAGCTGTTTGTAAACACGTGTTGTGTTTTTTGTAAAACTGTTGAGTGAAAATCTCACGATAAAGTGTTTCTTGAAAACGTTAGGGATTTCTCTCAAGTACCGGCCAATCCCATCACAAAATTCGGTTAACAGATAATACTATTCCTTAAAAAATACTCTGCAATACTATTGGATAGAAAGTGTGGTGGTTACTGTTACTAATTGTGAGCCATACCTATTCAACTATTGATACATGTTATAAATATCTGTTGAATTGATACAGTCAGAATTCTCAAATTATTTCATTTATCCGTTGTCCTTGAACTTTACTCACTTACTCTACTTGATGTCAGATATCAGCATATTTCTCGATCATGTTTAAAGTTTTTCTGATATAGCTATTGGATGAAACAGTTCGGTCAAGCTGGGCTGCCTTGATTTATTATTATCATTCGCAAAAATTCACTTGAATTCGTTTCTCAATTCCATTTAGTGTTTACAAATGATGTAGTTCAATAAGAGAACTATAATTTTGCCCCAAACCCAGATTTTTTCATTCCAAACAATATTATTTCTTCACATAATATCCTATCGTAATTGGAACATAGATCAGAATTAGAAACCAGTTAGGGTCATTGTTGGTAACACCGATTCATCTGTTAACAAATCTTATAAATATCAGAGGTTGAATTGTGTTGTTTGTGTCTGAAAGTTACTTCTTTGCATGATCTACACATCTATGTATAAAGTTACTTCTTTTAAAATTGATTACTTTCTTCCTTTCTTTGGAAGATTTTCATAGGTTTTTTGTATGAAGATAAAGAAGTACAAAACCAAAACCTTCTTTTCTGAAAAATCAATATTTCCTAAAAATATACCCCTGTCAATTTAAACAAGATTTAGATGGCTCTTAGACTCATATAGACGACCGACTAGGTACAGGAAAATCTCTTGTAATCCATATGGAAGACTTTTGGGGGATGAAAGTAAGCATTCAGCGAGACGATAGGTGGGTTCATTGTTATATTTCTAACAATTATCTGCCATATATCCCCTAAATAGAAGTGGGGTTGATATGAGACGGAAGAGTTAGACATTCAATTAATTATGCCAAAGTATTCAGATGTACCACGACCTTTCTAGTATTCCGCTCAAATTTTTCTTTTATTCAAAACTTCTGTCACAAATACAGTTTCTGAACAACAGTAGAAAACTTGATACTAAAACGCAATGCAAAAGATCTGAATGTTTCAACTGATTCCAACGTTCATCGATAATTCTCCAAAAAATCAGTTTTTTCATAACTATATAGTTCATAGTTAGTGTCATGTTCCCAGTTAGTGTAATGAATTTTATTTTTTCTAAACGAAAGTAAAGAGTCTGTGATGATTTAATGTTATAAGTAATAAAAAAGTAAAATATAAAAAAAATGTTTGCTTCGTGACAGTAACAAACAAAGCAATTGTTGGATTGAGTAAAAGTGGAGAAGTATTTTTGTCAGAATAATTCTGTTTCGAACATTATTTTTCA
>NW_019291049.1:182502-288553 GCF_000500325.1 Leptinotarsa decemlineata
GAGAATCTGGATGAAATCCAAATCTGGATTCGTCTGTAAACAAAACTGTGGCCCAATCATTTGCATCCCAGTTTTGATGTTCTTGACACCACTCTAATCTTCTACCGCGATTGCCTGGCTGCACTTGAAATGGGAATGCCGTTAGGAACTGAGCGAATTCGCGTACAGGAATAGATTGACTATACACTGGGTGCCAGGAGACTCAGGCATCGCAGGAAACCAAAAAGCTAATGAGTGCCAGACAGGTATCTGAGGGTACCCAAGTCTTTGACACGGAGCCATATTGGAAAGTGAGTCTGTATGAAACATAGAATACTGAGAAAACATACCAGGGAATACACACACACACACAAGAAACCTTCATAAGAGGACCGTCCGGAAAGAGAAGCGAATAACTGCTTGAACAAATCAGAGATCGGCTCAGAACAATTACAGGATTACTCGCTTGATACTGTCCATTGGGAGGACATCTGAATAACGGATACTTCGGTTGCAGGCAATACAACAAAGGAATAGGGACAAACCAAATTATGTCCAGAAGAATATGATATACATCCAGTAATGGACCTGTTCAAACTAGTTCAGATGGTAGTAGAAGGCAATAAGCCCATGAGGCTGTAGTATTTTTGGAGACTTGGGAGAAATGGATACGTCAGGCAGCTCCTAGGTAGTAAGAAAAAAATATCTGGAATGAAGTGTTATGACAAAAGCAAGCGAAAAGTGTGATGAGCCTATTTGCAAAGGAAGCTGACTAGCCTTCAAGCTTGGACAAAAACGGTTTGAGGTCAGTAACGAAACTCCTCACAGGATACTGACACTGGGGAATCGCATCCGTAATATGAGTATATTTGATCAAAACGCTCGAGTTATTTGAAGGGATTTTACTGATATGCTGTGACATCAAGAAACTGCCCCCACCCCTCTTGGAAACGGACTAACATAGCCAGAGTACTCAAAATGCCTGGGCTCGTATAGATAAGGAATAAATACAAAATATATCATAGTCCCCAATACTGAGAGACGGGTGGACCTTACAATATTCAAACCGCAACCCGTGTTTCTCTATATAACTGCTTCATCAGACGTGACGAATACCAAAGTTTTTTCACAATGTTTAGTTGTAAAGAGTGAAACTTTTTTATTTTGGAAGTGAACTCATCGTACTCAAAAAAGAAGGTAAGATATATGAAAAATATAATTAGAAAGCTGTTATCACTGAGTTTGGAAAATATCTAGGCGAAGCAATAAATTTTATGGAAAAATATTTAGCTTCATAATTTTCTCCAAATATTAGTGAACCATTAAATGTCCCCAATAAAATTTGGTATCTACAGGGTGTTTATTAAACATACGGCAAAAAATTAAGGAGCTATTCCTTGAACTACTCTAAGGATATGTTGTCCTTTGATGATTTTTGATGGGGCGCTTTGTTTCGAAGATACGGGGTAAAAAAAAATTCGACAATAACAATTTTGGTAATTTTAAAATTATTAACGTAGCCGAAATAAAAGTATAGCGTGGTACACTGGACCTTCCAAGTGATAAAAAATCTAATCTCTTGTATTTTTTTTCCACTTTCTGGAAGGAGAAGAAGAAAGTTTCCCTATTGAAAAAGTTCATTCATTTTCATTGTTCAGTCCAGTGGTCATTCGATCTTCATGGGGGAGGGGGATGCATACTCATGAAAACTACAAAAATTTATAAGAATACTTCTGATGTTGAACATTTTGCAAATGCTTGTTGGCATTTGTAGACATTTAAATAATTTTCATTTAGAACACTCTGCTTAGAAATACGAAGAAATTTTTAATTTTACTGAAGAATAACAAAATGTTGTTTCCAGTCATATGTATATTCATTGTTAGGTAAATAATGAAATTAAGTGATGCTTTCCATTTAGAAATATGAACACTTCAGCGGAGTCACCGCTAGAGACCCTTTCGAAGAATAACTTCTTGAAGCCATGCCTTTCTTTGGGGGGACATGGCCTCATGAATAATTTAAGCGTTTGTTGCAAGTGTAACTTCATAGGATTCACACACCTTTCATTCAGTTTTTAAATATAAGGAGTGATACATTATTTTGTGTTTGTACACTCCAATACATTAAGGTAGGTCACGAATTATACTTTAAGTCCTAACTGGAGAGTACTTCTCCTCCCCCACTTTACAAATAATATAGGAATTAAAATAAATATAGACATCGAAAGAAATAAGTAAGAAGTTCAGGATGAAGACAAAACTTTTTATTCGTGAAATGACGGATTCTGATTGGTTGAAAGTGGCATACTCAGCAATACAGGGTGTTTCCTAGCTACGATACGAAACTTCAGAAGGTGATTAGTTAGGTCGTTTAAGAAAAGTTTTATGGATATATGTTCGGAGTTGCTTTATTTCTGAGATATAGGACGTTGAATTTCAAAAACAGAAACGGTATTTATAAAATATCATAAATATCCTTAGACCGATTTGGTTGAAATTAGCTACAGCTTCAGTTATTTGAAGTAATGAAGCGCTTATTTAGCCCACTCTCGATTGAAAGCCAACAATATTGGGAAACAAGAACGCCACTGACTTGCTTCGTTTTCGAGAAATTGAAGTCACTTTGCTCATCATAAACACCAGCTGACAGTGATAGTGTTGTCATATCAGTGAAAATCAGAGTTGTCAATTGGCAGTGATTCCATCATGAATAATTTAACTAACGCTGAAATTGCTGATATGCACTTCATTTATGGATTAACAAATATGGAAAGGCGGAAGAAGCACGGAGAATTTACCAGGACAGATATCTTAACATAGCAATTCCATGTGCTGAAAAATTAAAAAGCTACTTGCAAGATTATGTGAAACTGGGAGTTTTAATGAAAATGCAGGTGGTGGAAGACCAGAAACTGTGACAACACCCGAACTAATGAGGGTTTTTTGCTGGTATCTTTTTGCCAACACTGTTTTTGACAGACCACGCCTGAATCGTAATTTGTGTCATTGTCAAACTTGTTCAGTTTGGTTTATAATTTAACCATGTATCGACTTACGAATGAACAACGCTTGCAAATTATTGAATTTTATTACCAAAATTCATGCTCGGTAAAGAAAGTGCATCGTGCACTTCTTCCAATTCATGGACAGTTTCGTCAGCCTACTAAGAGAGCTATTTGGAAGCTTGTGACTAAATTTCGAACCCAGTTCACATTATTGGACATTAAACCACCAACACGCATACGTAGAGTGAGGACCCAATAAAAAAAAATATTGGGTGTAAAACCTCATGAGAAACAGCTGGTGTAAGAATTGAAGCCACACGACCTCCCACAATGTCTAACATTTGGTGAATGGGCGTTGGCAAAGTTGGAGGAAGATCCACATTTTTATCGCAAAATTGTGTTCAGCGACGAGGCTCATTTCTGGTTGAATGTATAAGTTAACAAGCAAAATTGCCGCATCTGGAGTGGAGACCAGTCACAAGCATTGCAAGAGCTACCGATGCTTCCCGAAGAAATCACTGTTTGGTGTGGATTATGGGTTGGTGGCATCATTTCCCGTACTTCTTCAAAGACGACAATGGCCGGAACGTTACTGTGAATGGCGAGCGCTACCGTGTGATGATTGACGACTTTTTGTTACCCAAAATGGAAGAATTGAACATGCCTGACATGTGGTTTCAACAAGACGGTGCCACATAGCATGCGAAACAATGGCCCAATTAAGAGCTGCCTTCGATGAACAGTTTATCTCACGTTTTGGGCCCGTCAATTGGCCGCCTAGATCGTGTGATTTAACGCCTTTGGATTGTTTCTTGTGGGGTCATGCTAAGGCTCATGTCTACAGGGATAAACCAGCAACGACTGACGTTCTGGAAGCCAATATTGAAGTATTCATACGTGAAATACCAGTCGATATGTAAGAGAGAGTGTGTCAAAATTGGACCTTGCGCATGGGCCTTCTAAAGCGAAGCCACGGACAACATTTGAATGAAATCATCTTCAAACATTGAATTATATTGATCATTATATCGATTTCATCAATTTTTTCAAATTTTTTGTGTTGTTTTGAAAATAATGATAATAATAATAATAGGTCTTTATTCCCATAATGATACATTAAATAAACGGGAAAGGCTGAAGATCAGTTGGTTGCACCAAAAGATGCAACCTAACCCGTTAGAAGAAGCTATTCTTGATACGATAGAAGAACATCCTTCAAATAGTACCAGGAAGATTGTACACCAGCTGTAAGTCACCCCAAAAGCAATATGGGCAGTTCTAAAAAGAAATTTTCTACACCCATATTACATACAAGAGGGTCCAAACACTGCCTCGGAATTTTCACTCAAGATTTATGTTTTGCAGATGGTTGATTCATTCGTTGGATCACAATAATACGTGAATCCTACACGGACTTTTTGCGAGATCATTTACCCATTTTGTTAGAAGAAGTGCCGGTACTTGTAAGAGGCAACATGTGGTTTATGCACGATGGGGCTCAAACTCATTACTTGTCAGCATTTCGACATCACCTACCCTAATCGCTGGGTTGAAGGTGTAGGACCTCAACATTGGCCAGCTCGTAGTACTGATATGCTGGTCCTTCAATATTTTCCAAACCATTATGTGACCAACATCTTATTGGGCAGCTCTTACCCTTATACCCACCGATTCCTTCAGGTCAGTTGGTAAGAGTACGGCTCTGCTGAACTCTAAGAACCTGATTCGGTCCCCAGCGGGGCAGATACAAAGTATATGCTCTGCTGTTTCATCATTTTCCAAACGAAGGCGACACACGATCTCTTACGACAGTCCAAGTCTCTGCATATGATGATTCAAATAACAGTGACCTGTAAAAAGGCCTGTTAGACATCGTAGTTCATCCCTACTGTAGTCCAACAGCTGTTTGGTATCAAACTTCGAAGGGTGAATAAACGCCTTGGAGTGCCAATCTTGAAAGATTCTGCCAGAAGTCCATATATCCATATATCCATCCAGGTATTCAAAGTTTGTTTGGCAAAGCCTGAAGCGATGCCAATGACAGGTTCTGGTTCGATGAAGCTGCTTGCAGCACCCTCCTTTGCAAGGGAGTCAGCAGCTTCGTTGCTTTCCAGGCCAGTATGGCCTGGAATCCAGACCAAAGACAATCTGTTTCTATCGAGGAGAGTCTTTTTTGGCAATTTGCTACCAATTTAGACGTTGCTCGGTAGGAGCCAAGAGCTACCAACGCCGCTTGACTGTCCGAGAATATTTTTATTGACTTGTGTGTGAGGTTGGATGTATCCAATCTCTCCGCACACAATTCAATAGCGTAAATTTTCGCTTGAAATACAGTCACATAAGTTCTTAGGCAGGTGGATATCTCTGTCCTGGGTCTGCGACTAAAAACACCTGCATCAGAACCTGAAGGTGTTTTTGATCCATCTGTGAACCAACAACTATCTGCTCGTAATATTTCCTTCTCCCGAGGGATCCAGTCCTCTCTACTCGGGAATAGTACTTTATAAGACAGTTCGTAGTTGACAGTTGGAGGCATAAAGATAGAGGTTATTTCCAGAATGCTGTGACCTCCAATGTCAACAAACAGTCTGTTGCACTCTGCATTAAATTGATTTGTGCAATTGGCAATGTGCACAAATTTGTATGCAGTCCATCTAGCCTCTCTCCCCAGAAAAATGTGGAGAGGAGGTAGATCTAGACTAGAAGGATCTCCATGGCCGCTGACGGTGTGGTACTGATGGCAGCACTGATAGCCAGATAATCCTGTCTCTGTAAGCCAGAGAGCTTCGCTTGGGCCGCTTGCCACCAGGCAATTGCATTGGTATAACAATCATCACTTATGACCTGAAAGACTACTCACCATACAAACTAATCGGCTTCGTTAAGAATCTGGATTTCTTTGACCGAGTGTGAATAGGTGTGAGACACAATAAACCCTTGCGGGTTGCGGTGGAGGGTTGAATAGACCCACTCACTTCAGGCCTAACCCTAACCTAACCTACCGAGTTTTCTTCGACAAATTCTGAAATACCGTTTGTATCTATTTTTGGACGACCACTATTACCAGCAACTTTTGGTCGCGAAGTACCCGTCTCCCGTAAGCGACAATCAATGGAAAGAAATTATTTTTGGTGTATTCCCATTTGGATTTTTTCCGTATAACGCCTTGCAGCTGCTGCACTATTACTTTGGCATTCACCTATGATTACTAGAATTACAGATAATTATCTGAAACCTTGTTTTAGCCCGATCAAACTTACCCAGAACTAAATGCATATATGCCATTTCTGCAAACGTATAAACCAGTGTAACAGAAAAACCAACTTCTCTCAACACCCGAAGTCAAATAGTTGAAATTTAAGAGGCACTAATTTTTCATGTAATTTCAAAGTTGACATTTCCTAATCCCCTATTTCAACCTCCTTTCTTCTACCCAACTGCAACTGAATTGTTACGACCCTGCATCTGATGGATCATCTGCATCTAGATGCCAAGCACGTCTTCCGTAATTCAAAAAGTCTAATAAAAATATTACACCATCTTGGCTTTCCGTTTCTTTATGATAATGAAGTAGTTTTTATATACATTTCGTTGTTAATTAACCCAAATATACAGATGTAAAATAAGAAAAGCTGAAGTTTTATCTTTTTCAAGATAATAAAGTAGGGAAGAAACAAAAATTTCATGACTTGCCTGGATGGGAACACAAAATATAAAAATATATTAACGGAGACATGTCGTGAATAAATTTTCTGCCGGGTATATTTTGGGTATTGATATTTAACTTGATAGGTAGAATAGGACTCTCTCTGTCGTGAACTAAATATATCTAAAACACTTTTCCCACACCAGAACAATATACTGTCTTTCGACGCGCATTTCGCTAACCAAGTTAGCATCATCAGGAGATGACTGAGTTTTGTCCCTTCTGATGATGCTAACTTAGTTAGCGAAACGCAGATTGAGTGACAGTAATTTTGTTCTGGTGTAGAAAAAGTGTTTTCAATAGATAAATGGGTATATAAATCTGGCAGAACAATCCCTTTCGATAATGATGGTTTTCAAATGAAGGTAATCTGATGAATTTTCAGTTGAGTTATATTTGTTATTGTATCTTTCAATCTATTCATATATTAATGACCACTCGACTAATCTTTACCTGTTTCTACCTATGATTATTGCGTGAATGGTGAAGAACGAACTGTTTGCTGTGGTACCTTTGTCACTGTCTTATTCCACATTTTGCGATTTCTAAACTTTCGAAGACATCCTCACCTATTCTGTGACCATTTTCTGAGGTAGTTGAGCGACACCAGACTTTTCTAGTCTCTAAAACATAATATGTGAAGCATGTTCCTTAGAGCGAGCTATTTCCTAGTTTGAACAACAAACATTCCATCGCAATGCTCCTTTTTTGCCTTCTTGTCTTTCGGGTTTCCCGAAAATTCAAACTATATCATTGATGTTATTTGGGTTATAAGGAATAACTATAAATTTTGAGTCTTGGTCTTCTTGAAAAGTCGAGAAATTTACATTTCTTGATCAACTTTTTACCATGTTTTCAAGGATACCCGTTATTTTCAGCTATTTTTTTGATAACTTTTTATGATACTTGCAATGCGATGTTTCATTCAACTTTTTTTTATATATACCAAGTTCTCTTTTTTTTTTCATAGATTGTTGTCTAAAACCCAGAGCTATGAACCCCACATATCGAAAAAACATGTAATATACCAAGTAACAATTTTCAGGATTTGTTGAGTTATACTCGTAGTTATGCAAGACCTCCTTACTGTTTCTTTGAGCCGAATAGCGTGTCTTCAATGAAGCCACTCCAATGAAAACTCCAGTAAGGTCAGGTCAGGTGAACGTGGTGGCAACTAAATAGGTCATTCCAATTTAATTGTCACTATCGCTAATAGCGACCTACTAGATAGATTAGTTTCGTATTTTCGCATTTATGACGATGTATCTCTGTAGTTGTTCGTAAAATAATTTTTTGCTGCGAACTGGTTTATTTTGGGCAAAAAACCCAAGAGACATTCTTTGTTTAGAATGAAACAGGCTATCGGAAATAAATTTTAGGGGTTGCGTTTTCCACCCCTTACAACCATGGCGTAAACCAAATAAATTACTGGCTTTTTGGTAGTACAAAACGTCAGGTTAATTTCAATTTTGTAACTTTTTCAGTGCTTGTAAAAAAGATTGTTATACAAACTTTATGTACCCCTTTTAAGGGGCTGTATCTTAACAAGGGATGCTCCAATGAAGTTTCTCTATGTGAAAGATCCTATCTTTTTTTCGATGAGGAATCACCTCCTTGAATGTTTTACATTTATTCAGTTACACCTTGTAGTTTGTCAAACTGGCAAAACATTTAAGAATCGCATCCAAGAACACCATGTGAGCCATGAGAATAAGAAAACAAATTCAACATATTCAAATTATCTTTCAGAAGAAAATCATTCTTATTTCGAAATTTTACACATAGAAAATAAAGGTTTCTTGTGAATCATTTAGAAGCCATAGAAATTAGTAAACTAAAAAGTTCAAAAATTTTACTGAATAACCAATTGGATATAAACAGATCACCATTTTTGAACTTGTTTATTGATGTATTATTGATGTAGAATTGATATAATATGCTCTAGGTAATCATAAAAAAACTGAGAACATGCTTCAGGTGAGATCTAATAAGTATCTAATTAGTTAATCTCCGTGGTGTATATAAATATCAGAGTAAGGAATGAACTTTCCTACGAAAAAGATACTGTGTTAGTGGGGAAAGTTTGTGGGGATCAAATCTCAAGGTGTAGTTTGTGACATTTTAGTATTGTCATAAATGTTTTCTCCACTATTTTTATTTGCCAGAAAACATCAGAAACAAACAGGTTCCATTAAAATAGGCGTTTAAACAGTTCTTCCATATTTATAAAAAACCCCTGATATGCATGGGCGTTCAACTCAACTTGCAAATTTTCTAAAGATATGTGGGGTGTATGTATCTTAGAGTTCTAAAATATTGGCTTCAACCTTATTGAGACTACACAAATATTGATAATGTTTTTTGGAGAGTACCTATTTGAAAGATTCCAGTTGACGATGAAATCTAACCGACGAAACGCCGCATTACAAAGCATTGAAATCATACATAAATATTGCAAAGCAATATGTATATATGATTTTAACAAATATGAAACAATATTGAAAGTAACTCTGTCTTCAATTTATGTCATTTGGAATGGAGGTGGTAGAACCAAAGAAAAGTAATTCGACAATTATACTTTCTGGCGAATATTTTAAAAACAACCACTAATGTTCCCCATTTGAATAAAGATTATTTGTTCAATTTAACCGACCTTGTAGGTTTTACCGTTTCCGACATTGTAATAGTGGGTCAGCCGAAAAAATGGCCTGTATATAAAATTTTGAAGAGGAAACCTTCCCTCATCGCATTCAGCGAGATGGTTCCCGGAATATTGAATGTGCAACACCCGGTATAAACAGCCCCAAAACAGGGTTCTGAGCTACACCATAATAAATTGTTTAACAGCTTCAGACCGGCTAAACAGATACTAAAGATAACATATGAATGGCAGAGAAGATAAAGCAAGGCAGCATTAATTGAATAAATATGAACATATAAATGTACTTCTCTCGGAGGTCGTAATAATGTTGTCAGGGGAGTTATCTATCATTTCTTATGTTTATGGCTTGCTTGGAATTTAACGTTAGAAGCTCAACTCTGTTATTGATAAAGTTATATTGGTTACCGAAATGGATTCAATGGAGACGTTTCCGAATCACTTGGGTTTAATGGTTATGGCTCTTGAATTTACGAGCAAAACGTATACCTGTAATTTTTTCAATAACAGTAATGACGGCATAAATTATCAAAAATATGTCATGATTATTACAACACATTCATTAGCTGTACTTAATCGTCTATAACTGCATATTAGGATAAATCATCATGTAGTGCAAGCTTATGTTACAAGTTGATAGTCATCGTTATAAAATCTGTATTACTAATTATGTTTACCACAAGAAAGATAAATTATCATCACAGTCATTACGGCTTTAATTTGTGGTTAATTACAGAGTTTGTCAAAATTGCAGGTAAACTCATTTTTGCATAAAAATGGTAAATATTTTCGAAGATTTCTTTCGTTTCTCAGAACTAGACGCATTTTCCTACAAAAACAATTCATGACTTTTTTTCTGAACTTTTTATTTGCAAAAAAACGCTATTGAATGCATCAGAAATTTGGTTATTACACGTGCAGATGAAGTTTGTCGTAATAGCAGGGGAGCCCACGATGCAAAATGAGGATTTACTCGAGCGTCATTGAGACATTTTAGGTTGCAAAGCATAGATGATAAGAAGAAAAAAATGTTATATAATGTATATCCGTGGGGAAAGCGGCTATAAATTTTTAAATATGTAAAAAAATACTGTTGCATGGACATACTCGAACGCGTCAGATATTGATAGCATCAATGTCCTACGTATTTTTAATAATGTTGGTTTGTTAATCTGATCGTTTGCATGATGTGGGTGGTTGTAGGTAAAGGTTGAAAGTGAAAAGAAAAATAATTTAATCGAGCGCGTCAGATATTCTAAAGGGGTGTTAAGTGCAACAAAAAAAAGCCCTCATTCAATAATCTGACGATTTCGATCTGACGCAAACTCGCAGTCATTATTATAATGTGCAAAAAATTAGCCATTTTGAAATACTCAAGTGCGTCAGATTAAGATATATATGGTTCATCTTTATGTTTTAGACGTGCTGTCTCACCTTCAAAAAAAAATTAGATACGCTCGAGAATGTCGAAATGACGTTATTTTTTTACAACTTTGCAGCCCTCCCCTTGCTTTACGTCATTCTCAAATTGTCAGATTACTGGAATATACACTTTTTAGCAGGTGATTAACTCACCCTACCTTAATCTGACGCGCTCGAGAATTTTTGATGATCATTTTTTTTACTAATCTGCCTTTATCCCTCACAGGCGGCCTTATATATGGGGATCATATTTGGTGGAGGTACTTGACCGACTACAAGGTATCCCCCTGTATATTAATCTGCCGCGCTTTAGTAAATCCCAAAATCCCTGCTTGGGCTCCCCTATTATAAGTTATGGCGAGTTACGACCATTTTTCGAGAATAGAATACTAAACTTTTTCTACGGAAAGAATATTTGTAAATTGAATTCCATAACAAAAAGTAACCTGAAGAAGCATTGAAAAATATTTCCTATTTTCATAATCATATTCAATTTCAAGAAGTTTGGAAGTTGAGTGAAAAACAAAAAAGAAAAAAACGACTTGAGCACGAGATTGAACCCAGGATCCGTGGCACTCAAAATCCAATATTTTAACAACTACATCACAAATAAGCTCAGAAATTGATGTGACGAAAAGCTACTTGAGTTTTTAATTATTGTCGATTTGTTATTAAATGGTGAACTTTTCAAAAATATAAATTGTTTTCGTCACATAAATATGTTACGGTGTTTTTATTCCTGTTTTTTTTTGTAGAAATTATATATTTCGAAAAAAACATTAGAGCAGTGAATAAATTTGTCGTTTGAAAACAAACTTTGACATTTCAGAACGAATTGTGACGTCCAATTTTACATGAGATTGCAAATAATTGAAACCCAAAGGCTCCATCTGTTCTTCCTGTGATATTGCATCTAGGAAGCGCAGCCAGGAAGCGATTTATCGCCTCCTCCAGAACAGGATATTTCACGAATCTGCACCAAATTCTTTCTCATATTCAATTTATAATCAGATTTATTTCAATGATTTTTACAATCTCACATATCTAGTTCTGAAAGTTGATTCCAGTTCATTTCTTGTCTCTCCATCNAAATTTTGAATTACTGTGTATAAAATTAAGAATTGACGAAATGACATCAGTCATCATTTTCTCTGAGGGCATATTGAAAATGTTCGCAAAATCGCCCTTATGAACTAGACTAATAGCCCCATTTCGTATTCCAGTTCACAATATTTGCATCACCAGTTCTAAAGGTCGTGGTATCACTTAACGCCGTGTCTATTTCTTCAGAATTATTAAAGCAACATACCGAAAGTCTCATTAGGTCTTTCTATTACATAAACCATAGTAGTAGAGGTGGTCACTTTCACTCCCTGTCGTGTAGTTGAACGGTTCCTCGACCAGAGAAGTAGTCAGTTACGCCTTGCATCGCATTGTCTTTGAAAATGAACAAACGCGGTTTGTTATTTTTGACATGTTTTCTGATACAAATGATGATTTTTTTGGATCAGCCGGCTAGCACTTCAGGGCAAGAGCCTGCTTTTGAGTTACCAGTGGAATTGGTTGGTTTTCCAGTTATTATATTAGCGGTGAGGCTCTCCAATTTCGTGAAGAAACTGGCTTATTCTCTGAATCCGGGTGAGTATCTGTCAATACTTGATTATAACAAAATACATCCTCCATTGGAACTGTTTTCGAGCACTTTACAACATATACAAAGTGTTTTCTAATTTCGGTGGAAGAAGGCAGGCACCGGAGCTGATTTTATGAAAAAAATGTCATATAAACATGTGTCCGGAAATGCATTGTTTCCAAGATACAGAGTGTTGAACTTTCTTAGGAAAATCCATCTTTGTTTATATTTACGAATGTAAATTGTTGCTATTTTAATACATAGCACACTAGTTATTTCCATCCGCTTTTTGTTTTAATTTTTTTTCGAAAATTAATAGCCACGAAAACATATCAAGGGATCAAAAAGTTTCATCCAACACAAAATTCAATGTTATCAGGAAAGTTAGTGAAGTACATTTTTTCTCGATTCTATTGGCTGAACTGTGTCATGAATGTAGTTATTTCTGCTTCTTACTGTACCTAGATTCTTTGTCCATGGATTGTACTTGTATGTAGAAAGTGATATCAAAAATGAGTGCAAAGAAAATTAAAGTCGGTCTATCTCCAGCTATTGTTTCAATTCAAGGAACCATAACATGGCGCATCTCAAAGCAATATTTAGTCGCTTAGGTATTACAGCAATATTGATTTCGCAATTTAAATCGGATCATTTTGTTGAGTTTTCCGTTGAATACAATTTGGATCATATCACTTCCAGTCCTAACTACCCTCAATCGAATGGGATGGTAGAAACCCAAAAACAGAATGTTGTATAAAGCCATAGAAGATAAAAAAGATTTGGATTTGATACTCCTTATGTACAGGAATACCCCATTAGAAAGTGATTTTTCACCAGCTCAATTACTAATGTCTAGTAATTTGAGAGATATTTTACCTACAACTGAAACTTATTTGAAACCAAAAGTTGTCAATTTCACTAAATTCAATAACCAAATAAAGTCAAGTCACAAAAAACAAACAGAATATTACAACAAAAATGCCAAAACCTCAAAACCTATCGAAATAAATAAGAATGTAAGATATCAAGATAAATTAAATTCAACTTGGAAATTCGGCAAAGTAGTCGACAAACCTAGGGAACGCTCTTATGTAATCTAAAAAGATGATGGCACTTCAGTAATACGTAACCGTAAGTTTATCGAAACTTTGCCGATGGAAAATGAAGATAATACAGAAAAGACAGAAGTCAATAGTAGAAATAAAATTGATGTTTACAATTTTGAATCTGATGATTATATGGAAATGACCGCGTCTGATAACACATTGTATGAAGTACCCGAGAAAACAATGTATGGTCGAAGAATAAAAAAACCAGACAGATTGAAATAATAATAAAAACTTATTTTGTGGGCTTGGTTAATCTTGATTGAAAAAAAAATATGATCATTTATGTTTTTATTTTATTTGAATGATTAATGTATTTCTAAACTTGTTCAGTTACTTTTGTTATATATAAAAAAAGGAGATGTCATGAATGTAGTTATTTCTGCTACTTACTGTACCTAGATGCTTTGTCCATGGATTGTACTTGTATGTAAAAAGTGATAACAGAAATGAGTTCAAAGAAAATTGAAGCCTGTCTATCTCCAGCTATTGTTTCTATTGAAGGAACCTTAACAGAGCCAGCGGTAGTTCATCAGTTTTTTTGTTCCCTTTTCACTAATTCGTAACTCAAATTCAAGTTTTATCTTCTTCAAGAAATACACGGTACTTTCACTACCGTTTGAATGTTATTTTTTATATAAAACAAACTAAACTACCAGTTTATGTTGGAGCTCCAACAAAACACTTGTGTGTATCGACCTTTTTTTGGGTAATGGTTACCTTCCACAATCTGAAAAAATATAAAAATTATAAGTTCAAACTCAGTAAACCACTTTTCAACGGTTGATTTTCCTAGTGCAAAGTCCGACTAATGGTTATCAAGCTAAGCTTTGGCTTCAACAGTATTTTTTCCACCAAAAAGCAATACTTCAGCAACACAGGAAATTTCTTTTTATCCATCTTCTCCAAACTAATGGTTCGACAGCTGTCAAATTCGTACACGTGTCGTCTGAAGATGAGGGATAAATGAAAATCATATGTATTTAATACCAATAGCACCATCTGTGTGTTAGTCTATGAACTTTCCAGCCCACCTAGTATAATTATACTGAAAGAAAATAGAGCATAACACATCAATTCATTGCAAAACTAAACCAAATTTCCATACCAATGAATGGAAACAAGAATTGTAGTTTAAAGAAATATCAATTACAGTTCTGAGTTAACCGAATCTGTCACATAATATGCAGAGAACGGTGAAATACGTTAATCATTTCACCATAAAAATAAGAATAATTGAAGGTCATGAATGGTTCCAACCATTCACTCAGCTAGGCTTCTTAGCGTTATTTTCTACCAACATCAAATAATGAACCAAAAGTAGGTGCGTAATTCAAATTGCCATAGTCCTGCGAAATCAGTTTCTCTGATTGTTTTCCACTGTAGGTAGAGTTCAGAGTGTACACATTTCTCAAGGAAATAATATTTGAAATTTTTATTGATTTATTCAACTTCGAAACTTCGAAACTTCTGAAATACAATACTGAATCTACTAAATAGTACTTTTATCCATACATTATTTCTATTGGTGTTTTGTTTCCATCCACTTTTGTGTTAATTGAACAAGTTGATAATCACCGAGGCAATAGAAATATCTTTAGTAGTATAACATCAAGCTCCATACAGAATTCACAATCCCTAATAATACTGAATCTGAGAGCACTGGTACGAAATCTGAAACTGCATATACTGGACAACAAATGCAGACTTCTACCGGGGGTATCGAAAACACCATCCAGGTGAGTCATGATAATTCCTTTTGTAGATGATTCTTGCCATTGGCCTATCCTTTTGTGAAAGTAAAGTGTTTTTTGTGGCCATTCGGCCCAACTAACTATACTGTTATTTAAAGAGGTTCCAGTTAACACGCCCATATTGTAAAACAATTCAAGTTCATCAGCCGTTGGCACAGCCGCTCGCACATGGACCAGACATAGAATAAGATTCGAACTCCTGCAGGATCATTCTGCTGATTCAGTTGTCCTGATGAGAGTCATTATTTTGACAACATATAATGAAAGGGCTTTGGAAGGTTGTGCCTGTCGGGCCCTTCACTCGGAAGTCACATAACAAAAATCAATGAACAGTCTCCTAACTGTGGAGACTATTGAGCCAGACAATCATGTGCTCTGAGTAAACGAAATGATCTATTGATAATAACTTTACGCATTAGTCTGGTCGGCCGAAGTTTGGTAAGCGATATGATTTCGAAGTTAAGAGAGCCATAATTCCATTCGTGTTTCAGCCTAACACTACTGATGGGACCTACGGCAAGTTTAAATAGCGCTGTCTGGTGTTCTATCCTTAATGCGTTATGTTTGAGTTCTGGTTTTCAACCAGCACATACCATAATTGATGTTTGCCACAGTTGCAAGCGGGACGTTTGGTTCCATTTGAACAAGGCCTACCAGCTCGGATTTTATTATCTTCAATTGTGGCTAAGACCGCGAAAGCTCGTGTTCTTATAGCATTCCTCATACTTCAGCCAACAGCAAATTCATCTGCCGAATTAATTTTTGAAGAAATTTTTGAGGTTTCAAGTGTACAGAGTAAACCAAATTGGAAACTTTTAAAGTGAAACTCTTGTTCTCAAATTAGATTGATGAAAACTGATGGCTGTGTCTGTGGGTCAAATTATATAACAAACTTAATGGTGAAAACCGCATAACGATATCTATCATCATTTTTGAGTGACGAAAACGTGCATTTTCGAAAAGTTGCGGTACTTTTTTTCTGTCAAAAATTTATAGTTTCTATGAAAACGTTTCAAATTAGTTAACATAAATTAGCAAGTACTAGTCGCAATTATCAAGGAATGAGACTGTTCAATAAATTAACTATTGAAATGAAAGATACACACCTGGAAATATTCAAAAAGAAACTGAAGAGTATTCCGTTGAGGAAAGCCTACTACGAAGTAAATAATTTTGAATTGTCCTAAGTTAATTTCAATTACAATTCCTGTTATTTTTTCATTCTTTTGGTTAAATTTGTTTTAAATTATTACATAATACTCCTAACTCTTATTTATAAATATGACTTACAGATTTGTTAATAATCTATATAGACCTTGATATGTTTATGTTTCACTTTTAAATTTTGTTTCATATGTCATGTGTTGGTAATCATGTTGTAATAAATTATTACATAATACTCCTAACTCTCATTTATAAATATGACTTACAGATTTGTTAATAATCTATATGGACCTTAATATGTTTATGTTTCTCTTTTAAATTTTGTTTCATATGTCATGTGTTGGTAATTATGTTGTAATTTTACGTTGTAAATAATTTATAATTTACAATTTTATATATGTCATATATGTGTATTTTATGTGACTTGTCCAGACACCATGGTGTACTTGTGATCAATAAAAAAAAACTTTGCATCACTGCTGCTTCCTATTCGTATCTACAAATGGTCGGAAATTTAAAAATAAGATCATTCAACCTTCCCCAGAGGTAAAAGTCCATAGACATTAAATTCAGTGACCTGGCCGGCCAACCGTTGGGTCCTTGGTTGGCTATCCCATTATTAGCAAAATTTGTAGCCAAAAAATTGGTGAAATTGCAGTGTTGTGAGGTGAAGCCCCGTCTTGTTGAGAATATATTTTTATGAGCTCCATTAGTGGCAATTCATCAACAGGGAGTTCAATATTTTGCTTTACAATTTCTAAATACCTCTTGGATGTGAGAGTGCCATTATAAATGAACGGGCCGATATTTCTACCCCTGAAAACACCTGCCCACACACTAAATCCAAATCTTCCTTGACTTCTTTGAAGTCAAGGAAGATTTGGATTGAAAGGTATGACCTCGTAGGTCCTTAGCTCGCACAAGTTTCTCAACTTCTGATAGTTGTCGTTCGTACGGGGGCGACAGCTGATTAACGGAAAAACAGATTTTAAACAGATTTGAACAGATATGCGGTTTTCACCATTAAGTTTGTCATAAAATTTGATCCTCAGACAGCCATCACTTTTTATTTATCTAGTTTGAAAACAGGAGTTTCTTTTTAAAAGTGTCCAATTTGGCCCACTCTGTACAAGTGCGTGTGTAGAAAATATGCGATAATTTCAAAACTTCATTACCGATTATGTCCCCAACTTCTCACTAATTTTATACGTGCACTCATTACCACGTACGTCGCCAAATTATATAATGTTCAATTGACATGCAATGAATGTCGAGGCATTTCGTCACTTAGAAAGTTTCTGTACGAACTGCCTTGAACTCAATGAACTTGAAAATGTTGTAATGGACTCCAATGATCCATCCACTATTATATCAATAATTAGACGTTACGGTCTTCTTGGAATAGCATGCTTACGTGAGGCGATCTCCTTTGTCTAATTGACCAGAATAATTATTGCAATGCAGTTTGCAGAATAACGTTGATAAAAGTATTTTGCGCAAAATCATAGCAGAATATGTGTTACGGATTAAAATCATTTGGAAACGTCGTATCAATGTATCAATAATCAAATAAACATAAGTACTATAGGAAAATCCTCAAGACGCGCGATTTGTTTTTAGAAGAGTGGTTTCGATGACACTTTTTTGAAACGATGCGCAGCGTTTCTCGCTGTTTTTTGGGCTTTCAACCTCCCTCAGTTTGGAAAATAAACAAAACTGGATAGATAGAGAATCTGCTGAAATGTAATAAAGGGAAAACTGAAAAGTTCACCCCGAAAAATTACTGCGTCGCTTCCTATACACGAATTGCACTAGTTCGGAATTCCATTCTCTAATATAAAAAATGATTTGAAATCCGTGAAATAACTAAAAAAGAAGAATTAAAAGTAAATAGCTGAAAATAACAATTATATCAAGCAAAATAACCTGAAATGAAATGATAGTGAAATAAAATACAAGTAAAAATAAAACAATTCAACAAAAATTAAAAATAAAGTAATACAAACTGAAAATGAAGATGAAAATAAAAAGTTAAGAGACTTCAAGCCAAGTTAGTTCACGACGTTTCGATTGATAGTATCCACAATCGTCTTCGGGTGATGGACTGATTCCTCCGAGAGATGACTATTTATGGGTCGTTCGAGTACTTTTACTTATCCCCACTTTCCATTTTTTCCGCTTCACTGGTTCAGTGGGAGATGACCGTGGCGGGAGTTGGCCATTTTTCGCTTGATGATGGGTTTCCATATGTTGTGAATTTCTACGCTGGCTTGGCTAAATACGTTGTTGGACAACATGTTGGAAAATTCCTTGAATTTTCTCCTAAATCAATGTTCCTCTCTGTGCAAGATCTCAGCTTGGGACCACTCGATGTTGTGTTGATGGGTCCAAACATGGTCTGCTATTTCTGATTTGCTGGTTTCCCCTCGCTGTGTGTGTTTTTTGTGCTCGGCAATGCGAACATTCAATGTCCTCTTAGTTTCACCAATATAGGATTTACCGCATTCACAGGGTATCCGGTAAATGCAATTCTTGGAATCGCAGTCCGCGTTTGTGGCCTGGTTTTCATGAGGCTGCTACGGATAGTGTTACCGGATCTGAAGCAGGTTCCGATGTTGTACTTGGAACTTATTCTGCTTATCCTCTCCGATAGTCCTCTGATGTAGGGAAGTGCAAGCACTGGTTGTGGCGGATTCTCTTCCTTGCTAGGCTTCTGATGTCTTTTAGCCAAAATCTCTTCTATCATCGCTTAGGAGTAGCTATTCCGTTGAAGATCATTTTTAATGATGTCAAGTTCCTTCTTGACAACAACAACGTATTCAGCCAAGCCAGAGTAGAAATTCACAACATATGGAAACCCATCATCAAGCGAAAAATGGCCAACTCCCGCCAAACGGTCATGTCCCACTGAACCAGTGAAGCGGAAAAAATGGAAAGCGGGAATAAGTGAAAGTACTTGAACGACCCATAAATAGTCATCTCTCGGAGGAATCAGTCCAGTCATCACCCGAAGACGATTGTATAGACAATGGAAGTCCGAACTAGTGAAATTCATCATGAAACATTGTCAGTCACCTTCAAACAAACTTCCTATAGACGGTTTAAGTTTCGGAAAATAATACCTTAGCATTCTCAAAATCATGAAAAATCACTTCTGGAAACGCCTCAAACGGAAACAGGTATTGACGATTCAACAAACTTCGAAAGAATGGCATATCCTTATCATATATTCAATTTTTGGAAAAGAAAGGTTTCGTCTTTCTACTTCTCCATCTTGATACGGAAAAATGTGGGAATCTTCCAATGAAAGGATGGAAGCAATCAATTTAAAAAATTAACTGTTTACAGCTCGAAACAGCTATTTTCATATTAACATTGAATTATACGAAAGAAAAATAATTTCAAAATATGGCTGAATTTCAGTTTTTATTCCAAACATCCGTAATGGAATCAAATCAGATATTTACAGAATTTCCAAACAATATAATTGATGAAAGAAGTAAAATTTCACTTACATGGAACACTGTCATCCTCACTGGTAGACATTCGATGTTTCGCCGTAAGACACCTGCCTTATCGGCTCTTCAGTACTAAATACGGATAACATTATAATAATAATAAGTCGTCTTTATTCATCTTTGAACACACATGTAAAGAGATAACAATAACAAGTATTCAACAAAGATAAAGTGGCGAAGTGTCACCCGAGGGTGTTTTTCAACTTAACCAGGGAAATACAATATTAATTTACAATTTTCTTAATTATCTTAGCTATATTATCTACGATGAGTATAATTCAATTACATTGTAGAATAATTTTGCTGTCTGAGATCTATCAAATTAATTAGTACCTTAAATTCATGAAGTGATTGACTGATCATTATCTGTTCTGTAGATGCAGAGTTCGACATTTGTTGATCCATATTGAGCTGATAATAGGGATTTCAACTTTTTTTTTTGAAGTTCATCAGAGTGTATCTACTGTAATCATGCGGAAGTTGATTATAGAACTTACAGGCATTGTACGTGAAAGATCGCTGAAAAATGGAGGTTTTATGTTTGTACTTTGCCAGTAACCCCGAGTTACGAGTGTTATAATCACTCAGATTCCCTATTTTGATTAGTTTGTCATATAGATATGTTGGTGTCCTATATTTCAGTACTTAATGAGTCATATTCAATAGATGTAATTTTCTCATATCTAGCAATTTCAGTTTTCGCATTTCCCGATATTTATGAGTTACGTGCGAGTCCGAGGTTTCTTGTTTAATTTTTTATGGGAATTTTCCCCACCCAAAACAATGTCGATTGAGGTACTGGCTAGATTACGTTTGAGCTTCGGTCCGAAAAACAATGCACTGGACTTACTCGCGTTCAACTTAGATTATGTGCTACAGATACATTTATCAAGAATCCAGATCCGAATTTAAAGCAGGTTTCACTTCAATGAAAGATAAGTACAGCTGGGTACCGTCTGCGTAGTGGTGTATGCGGCAGTATTTGACGAATGAATGAAAATCTGAGATGTACAAAGAGAATAACAGTGGGCCCAATATTGATCCTCGCGGAACGCCATGGCTCAAAGCAAGGATCTCTGAGGATTCAAGGTCATGAACCACTCTCTGTGTTCTTTCCTTCAGGTAACATTCCAATAGTTTCACTGAATCAGGGTGGAATCCGAAGAATTTCAATTTAATAATGAAAACCTCATGATCCATAGTATCAAATGCCTTGCTGTAATCCATCAGGATCAGACAAGTAAACTTTCCTTCATCAATTGCCCTGAAAATATCATCAACAATATTTGTTAGAGCTGTGGTGGTGCTAAATCCTCCCCTGAAGCCAGACTGAATCGGTGGTATAATGTTATGTTTCATTACGTATTCATTGATTTGATTGTATAAAATTTTTTCAAATGCTTTAGCTAGAACTGGCAGAACACTCTGATTGGTCTTAAATGGTTGATATTGGTAGGATTCGTTATTTTTGCTGACGGAATCACAAGTGACAATTTCCAAGCCGTAAGAAATGTTGAGTTATTTATGCAATAATTGTATATGTATATTATATAATCGATAAGTTAATTAGAGATGGAATTGAGCATTTTCAAGGTCACTAAATCTGAGCCTACTGCGTTACTTTTTATTGAGTTCATACATTTAAGCACTTCCACGTTTTCCACAGAACTAAACACAAAAGTGCCTTTTTGATTATGTGAATCTTGCTTATATGTATTGAGTGAATCTGTATTCACGGAAAAACAGACAAACATACAGTCAGACAGACCTTTGGTTTTAACAACGTTAGGAATAATTGTGAAGTGTTTATTTATTGCATTGACACCTATCAAATCATCTGGTAATGTTATGTCAGGTTTATGATAAGTTGTAGTACTTGATAAATAGTGTAACGAATTAAAGAATTAACTGTCCTAAACAAATTTATTTTTAACAATATTTCACTTTCACAACTAATTTATATACAACACTTAGCTTAATTTATCTTCACTAACTTATCTTCACCGCTCGATTCGCTCTCTAGATACAGACTCCCTCTATGGATGGAAAACAGGGCTTATATACCGCTTACGAGCTTTCTAGATTCATCTAGAGGTCTCTGCACTCGCCTAGTATTTTCCTGGCTAGTCATACCGCTTCCTTCGCGGTGATGTCATGCGTTTGGTGTCTGAGACAACGGTCAGGGCCGGCTTCAGATTCATTACAATAGTAAGAAAAAACAGTCAATTTGTTCATATAATTACGACTTTTTGTCACGGAATGGGTTGAATCCACTTATGTCATCGATGACAATACATAAATAACATTCATTCGCTTATTTGATTGAATCCCAGCCATAGGAATCTTGTTGAAATTGAAAGAGTATAATTTCAGAAGAGAATAATTTCTACTTCTCCGTTTTGATACAAAAAACGTAGGAATCTTCGATATTCTTCAATAATACACATACGAACAAAACTTTACATATAGTCAGTGGACATACTTAAAGACTGGCCATAAATCAAATCATTTAATTTGATTTATATATCCAGTTTTCAAGTATTCCCACTGACTATATGTAAAGTTTTTTCTTTATACGACGAATGGGGCAAATTTCGGATATGCAGTTGGTTACCTCGTTCACAGGCAGATGGAGCAGTGACAAATGTGTTGTTTGTTGTCTGCTTCAGTCTAGTTCGAGGAATGATACTCTGAAGGAAATCAATTTTCAATTATCGGAAATCATCGACTTTATGTTGATGATAGACAATGCCTTGCACTGACGAGTGGCCAAACAGCCTGAAACCGGTCTGCAAGTGTATTCCAATAATTGAAAATCTATTACGGCAGTTGTATCAACAACAGCATATGCAGAAATAACTTCAGTGAAGAATCCTGCCCTGACACTTGTCGGATATAATCTAACGCCCTTCGTTGTATTAGCTAGGGAAGTAATTGTTTTTTGATGGGTGTCAGCCAAACCTACAGAGTAGGGAGTTGAGACTAGCCTTAAGAAATGTTTCCTTCAGATGATTTGATACGAACAGAACCAAAAGTATAATGGAAAAAAAAAACAAAAATTGTATCTTCTTGGCTCCCTACTTCTATGATAATAATAATGATAAATGATCTTAATTTTTATCTTGACAGTGTTTAGCTGACGATACTCTACCACTCAACCATCTCCACTTAACCGATTCTCTATCAATAAACAAAAATTAAGGAAAACTCATAGTTATTTACTGATACCCTCCGTTAAACTATCGTGGTTTCCATACAAATTTCAAAGTTTTCTCGTCATCTCGCACCACAGTCAAAACACGCCGCCAAAATTGCCGTGTAAAATTCAAAATCACTTTGTTGAGTGACGATATTCTAGGTCAAAGTAATGAGAATTCAAGGATAAGTGAGGTCATCTAAACTCATTTCATTGCCTCCTCACGCTCAAGGTCAAATGTCAACGTCATATGAGTAACACACATTCAAGGCAATACGACGTGACACAAGCTCAAGGCAAAATATCAAATTCTAACTTCACGCCCACAGTCAATGTCATTTGCAGTTCACTTAATTCGAGGTCGTTTGACGTAAACCGCAAGGTCACTTCAAGGCTAACCCTGGATATAATTTTTTCAATATGTTGCATAAAAGCCATTTTACTGACGACGCATATTTTCAGATTTTTACATGCGTTGGATCTGTGGCATTATCGACCATTGATGATGAAATCGTAGGTAATGGAGGAAACTTTCATTGAGAAGTTCATGAATTAACATTTTAGCATTATCAGGTAACCAATTGGTTGAATGCAATTCTGATACTAGACCTAGATTATTTTGTTAGACAAAATCTGTAACAACGAGGTTTCATATCATCAGCAAATAGATTTACATATATCTTTAAAAAATGACTGGAGAAGTAGTGGCTCTAGGTTTGACCCCTGTGGTATACCTGTGACATCAAAATAACTTGGATTCACAGAAATACCGAATTCATTCAATTCAGCTATATAGAGCACATTTATTTGCCGATTTTCTGAAGCATTAGAGACATATTGCCGGGAAGTACAAAAATTTGGATCAAGGCTGGGATTTCCATCGTGAGACTTCTGTTGAGTTAGCAGAGTTACTTTGGACTTCTACATGGGCATTTGGGCCATAATAAGCAATTTTTTTTTATATATTTTCGAATTGTTTGCTCTTCTTGAATTACGGAATTTTTCTAAGTGGTTTTCCTTCAATCCATTTGTTTTTGCTAGCTTTACCTTTATAATGGCAGAAACAAATTTGAAATCCTTTACTATCTGTAAAGACTCTTTCATGAAATCATGGAACAATGTTTTTCTCACTTGAATAATTCTGTGATTATCTCAGGTACCAACTGAAAAAAGTATGGAGGAAAAAATTAAAATATATTGAGAATTTCTGGCTGAAATTGTCACGTCATTTCGATTTCCTACTTGTTATCTCTTTGAACTACACGAGTTCTACAAGCGTATATTGGGTTCCTTCAACTTTGTTGAACAATTTTCTGCCTCTATTTTGAATTTTATATTTCTGTAATCACCTCAGTTTCACTCGGTTCAAGCGGAAATATTTTTTTCATAAATTTCTTCATGCCTGAGGTAAACTCTTCATGCCTGAGATGGGAATTAAATTATTGGAAATGAAAAACTTTCTGGAAGTGATTCTCGTTTGGTTTGGTTTGGTTCGATTGAGGTAGCAGAGGGATTCGAGGGAATTAAAGCCGGAATTGCACTTGAAATTTTGTCATAGTTCGATTCAAAGAATGTTTTTCTTTGATAGCGTTCTGCTGAGCTAAACGTTAAGCTAGCAGCACCTGCAAGATCTGAATGAAAATGAAAATATAAAGTGGTTCTTGTTCTTGTCGCCTTACTCGATCTAGGGGCATATAAAAGACTCGGTAGGACGCGACCGCCGGGATTTTGAGAAAAACAAATCTTCTTATCCGTTAATCAAGTCTTTGAGAGTACACGAAACAATTCATACAAAAATCCGAAGCCTTTTAGCCGCGTCTATAAATTATCTAAAATCCATACAGGCCTGTTGTGAATGTGACATATTCATCAAGTTATGTTGTGCTGGCCAAACACTTAGCAACCAAACTGCAGCCATCAACAGGAAATACAGAGTCATTTATTCAGAACTCGGGACACTTTATCGAAAAGAGTAGTGATATGAAGTTAGTTCATGGAGACATACTAGTGAGCTTCGACATGGTCTTCTTAAACACGATGGTTCCGAACAAGGCCACGATACAGCTAATACACGAAGTATTTCCCTCTACGCTCATTGTTCATCTTCAACTTATTTCCAGTGGAATGGTGTTTTTACAAACAATCCGAAACCACGGGTCTTACAGCCACCAGTCGTGAAACCATATTGTTGGCTGCGTTATGTTGATGACACGTTCGTAGTACTGCAAAATGGTGAAGAGACCCTGAACGATTTTCTATTTTATCCAATTCATAATGGAACGAAAAACACACAAGGGCCTTCAGTCTTCTTGTATGTTCTCGTGAACAGACATAAAGATGGTACAATGGACCACAGAGTGTTCAGAAAACCAATACACACAGTCAGGTACCTGAACAAAAACGCTAACCACCAGCCACAACAAAAAAAAAAGAGTGATTAAGACGAATTGAAACGTTGGTTGAGAGACCACAACGTATCTGTGAACCTGAGAGACTTCCTGAGTAACTCAATCACCTGAAAAATGCCTTCAAGGGAAATGGATACAACAAATGAGAATTCGAACGGGCCATGCGAACCAGGAGACATCACACCAAAGTAACCCCAGAAAGGCTGGTTAAGGGAAAAGCTTTCCCTCCCTACGTTAAAAATATTACAGACTTAATAGGGAGAATCTTATAGAAACAAGACGTGAAACCAATATTTGGGACAAGAGAAACTATCAGACAAAATCTTAGGTCAGCTGAGGATCTCAGAAAACCTTTAGCAACACCCGGGGCATACCGGATTCCTTGTAGCTGCAGGTTTGCCTATATTGGAACCACGAAAAGAAATGTATCTGAACACAAGAGAAATTGTCGACTTGGACAAATCGACAAATCAGCTGTAGCCAAACCAGCTCTCAACAATAAAGGAACTCATATCAAAGATATAGTAATTTCCGATTAAAGAGGTATTAGAGGAGCAAAAGAAGGTCAAAAGCGCAGGGATAATTTGAATAGAAAAGAAGAGACAGTGAACAATAATTAAATCTGGCTACCTGTCCATAAAGGTGCACAAGGTTAGGATAAACCAAGACACACTCACTGATGATAATATAAAACCAGAGTCAAATACCAGCATCGTAGGTACTGAGTTGGGAACAACGGGAACAACAGCTCAAGCATCGACTCGGGCACTGCGACTGTTACCACATCGCCTTTGGGAATGTTTACCGCAGTGGTAGACAAAACATCAGGCATGAAAACTACAGCCAAAAAACCCGAAAAATAACTTTCACAAAGTGGTTCTATTTGCTTAACAGGGGTGCTAGAGTTGATATTATGTAAATAGTTGAAACCAAGCAAAGTAATCTCAGTTACTTCAGAAGAATAAGTTTTAATGTGACTGATTTTCCTTCATTTACACCACTGAATAAAATATCACAATATGAACCACGCTTCAATTACCATATCGTACAATTCTATAACAATAGCATTTGCTGCTTTGTATGCATTCAGAATCCTCAATCAGCACAAAAATTAGTATCACGTTTTAGTGCAAACGTAGAAACCGGCTGATTGAATGGACTGAAATCAATTATTGAAAATCCCCGCATGATATAGCTTATTGCATCAGTGAAACCATCTTCAAATGCAAAACCGTTAACGCCTAATAAAGCCACTTGCATAATTGAATTATCCCCAATTTGTATGCATCACTAACTATATTTGCTCAACTGGGTTCAATCGATCCGTGAAAAAAAGGAAGATTGAATTGGAGAGAGATATTTTAAAACTCAACTTGAAGTAGAGAAAGATACTAATGAATATCTTGCAAACTATATCCTCTTACAGAGTGTTTTGAACTGGTACTCACATCACCCCTTGTTCAAAAACCAATGGAAATTACTTTTGCGGTTCAATAAAAAACTTATAGGTATAAAAATGATAATGGTTTAGATTATTATTCAGAAAAAATCATTTTATTGAGTCCTCTATCAGTAGAAATGGTTAGAAAAACTGGACTATCTCCAAGAAATGTACATACAAAAGTAGTTTAACAAAAAAGTTTTAAATTTCCACATGGAACTTTCAGGAAATGTCATAATTGATTGTTAATTTGTTGAAAAAATATTGACAAATGATCTATACGTTGACATGCTTGAAAGGACTATCGATCCTCTTATAACTGTTTTCAGGAATAGTATGGTTATACTATTGGCTATAGTTTTTCTCAAATATCTTCCATGTAAAGGCAGCAATCAGCTAAACTTTTATATACAGTAGACTAACATAAACTTTTTTTAATAAAATTTCACTTCATTATTCACTATAGTTGCCTCCGAGGGCGGTCATACAATTTTCCGATATCATTTTTACGGTACGATTTTTTATTATTCTCAAAATATGCCTTAGTTTCGACGATTACCTCTTCATCGGAGCTAAATATCTTTCCAGGGAGCGTTCTCTTAAGGTTTGAGAGTAGAAAAAAGTCGCTGGGCGCCAGATCTGGAGAATACGGTGGATGCTGAGCCAATTCTAAGCCCAATTCATGAAATTTGGCCATCGTTATCATTGTTTTGTGACACGCTGCATTGTGTTGATGACAGCACCTTTTTTTTCGCTATTTCATCTTTCAAACGCTCTAAAAACGCTTTGTAATAGTCGCTGTTGATGTTTTTTTCCTTTTCAAGATAGTCGATTAATATTATACCATGCGCATCCCAAAATACTGATACCATAACTTTGTCAGCTGACTGTTGCGTCTTTTCTCGCTTTGGACTCAGTTTGCCACTTGCAGTCCACACAAATGACGATCGTTTTGATTCTGGTGCAAAATGATAGAGCCATGTGTCATCCATTGTCACTTATCGACGCATTAATTCTGGTTTTTAATGGTGGAACAGCTTCAAACACTGCTCAATTCATTGTTGTTTTTGGTCGATTGTGAGATCGCGAGACACCCTCTTTGAACAGAGCTTTAGCACACCAAATATTCATACACGAAATGTTCAACACGTTCACTCGATATCTTTAGAGTAGGGGTCGGCAAGTAGTTTCAGATGCGGTCCGGATACTGTTGGAAAATTTCAATGGGGTTCAGAAAAAAAAATCAACTGATAACAATGAGGTGATATCTATGTATTTCTTTGGTTTCAAATCAAATTCCAAACTATAAGACACAAGACCTAAAATTGATGTGAGAAACTACACCGACGGTCTTGAGCCAGTTTGGTTCTCGAGAGGAAAAGCAAATTCGAAGTGGGTGTTCTAGGTTGGCGTCCGTAACTCTCGAACGAAATTTGTTTTTCGAGAAATTCATCTTTGAAGAAGAAGTTTCACATACGTATGTCGAACCAAACATAGTGGCCAAATTTATAGCTAGTTTCTTGCAATGTTTATATTTTTCTGGGACATGTTTGGCCCGTTTCATACATTTGCAAAGACACATCTTGAAAATCAATTATCTCTATTTGAAGTGATGGCTTTGATAGATTAAACGACTTGGCAACTATATATGTCCATTCTGCCGCTACATCGTTCCTAAGATCGATCAAAAATTTCTCAATAACTGCACAATGTCTTCTTCATAGTTCTTTTTATATTCAAGAATTGTCAAAAAATTAATGAATTTTTGTTTGCAATATCATTTTCAGAGATATCCACCTTACGACAAAAAGCAGATACGCTTTGTATCAGATCACACATTAATTCAACATTTATTTTAAACTCTGTGTTAAGCGCATTTAAATATTTCAAAATATCTTTTAGGAAACCCACAACCAGCATATTGCGCTTGTTTGTTATGAACTCGAAGTGCTTTCTGGCTTTCTGCGTATCTTAGTTTCGCAAGAAGGAGGTTACTTGTTCTTTAATTAGCCAGGCTAGAAGGGATCAGTTTTAGGTACTTGTAGAATAGGTTAGCTAGGAAACTCAAAATGAAATAAGTATTAAGTTGAATTCTATGTGGCTTAAAAATATTTTTTTATTCAATCGAGGTATTGTATGCCTTATCTACGCAACAATTTATACTTGGTATATTTCACGGTCCGAGGTTCGATCTTTCGCGGTCCGCCTGTTGCTGACCGTTGCTTTATAACCACAGCTATCTCGATCAACTTCACTTTGCGGTCATCTGAAAGTATTTTGTGGACTTTTCTTATGTTTTCGTCGGTAACAGCCTCTTTGGGACGTCCACTGCGTGCATCGTTCTCACTGATCATTTCACCTCGTTTGAACTCGTTTGATACCTACAAATATTGTAGAACTGAAGGCTGTCATTGGGATCATCTACTTGATGGGGCTTTATAAAAGTGGGAGAAAAAATACCAAAGACTTTGGGGCTGAAGATGGCTCAGGCCTCGAAATTATTCGTGCAACAATGGCCCATCGCAGATTCACCTTCTTATTGTCTTGCATACGAGTTGATGATGTTCATACGAGAAGTGAACGAGAAGTGTTCTGTTGTGGAATAAAAGTGTTCATGTTGACTGATGCAAGAACTTGTTATATCGTCAATTCAGAAGTTTATGTTGGACTTCAACTCAATGGTCCATACAATATTTCAAATAAAACATATGAAGTTGTGAAAAGAATGTATGCTCCTATATATGATTCGGGAAGAAATGTTACAATGGACAATTGGTTTACAAGCTTCGCAAGAATCGATCAGAAATTCCTGCAGAACTGAACGATATCACATCGAGGCAAGTATATTCCTCCATGTTTGCATTTCGTAGAAATGCTACTTTGGTATCATATGTGCCAAAAAAGAAAAAATATGTTCTTTCAATTTCTTCCATGCACTTCGATGACAAAATTGACGCAGCGACAGAAAACCAGTGTAAGCCAGATATGGTTACCTGTTATAACGTAACTAAAGGCGGTGTTGATTTGGCTGACCAAGAGATGGCTGCATATAATGTAAGTAGAACCACTTGCAGGTGACCCATGGTTATCTTCTATAATATACTCAACACCGCAGGAGTAAATGCTTCTGTAATAAGTCAAAGCAATGCCTCTCCCCCGGATATCAATTACAAACGCCGGAGGCTATTACTGAAAAAACTTGCTTACGAATTAGTTATAAAAAATCTAATTGATCGAGCAATCAATCCACATATTAGAAAAGATATCAGAGGTTTGACATGGAAGTTCTCTGTTACGACCACTCGAAAATGAACATGGACGTTGTGCTTATTGCAGAAAGCGAAAAACGAGATATTTTTGCAAAAAGTGTTCAAAATGGCTTTGTTTGGAACACGTTAATCCATTTTGTAGAGATTGCGAAGATGAAAGTTACGAAAATTAATTTAATTTTTGATTAATTCACTAGAGTCTAATTTTGTCAAGTTATGCAGCAAGTAGAAAAACCAGGTGTTATTTTTTTGGTTGAATTTGTTTTGTTTGAATTTGATTCTGTTAATCAATGTATCGATAAACAATTCTGAATGAAAAGTTTTTTTTTACTTTATTCATCTCATTATGTTTTTTTAAAACTGAAAAACGTGTCTGACAGACACCACCCGATTGTGCACGTTACTCTGCTTCACCCGAGTGCAGGAGGGTTAAGTCATATAAATCTCTTCAGCAATCACTTAACATCGTCTAATTCGGGTGAATAACATCCAAAATGTTACTAGAAACGTTCCAACTTCTAACTGAAAACTTTGTTTAATTTCGTTTCGCAATCAATTAAGGAAAACAAATTAAACCTCTCACGTTTACAGGCACCTACGTAGCTAAACGATCACGTCGAGCTATCCCGTCTGATGAAATGATCAACATGATCGAAGCCGAGAAAAGATTGGTTTCTGAATTGGGCGAGAACGTCTGCATTTATCCCAAAGTGTGTTTACATCACGCAAAAAAAGCTAGAACAATCAACGGACGACAGGAAGTGGCCGTCGATTGGGACGAGGTTTTCAGGTAAATAAAAACGTCCGGCACGACTTTTTTACTTTGTTTCTCCTCAATATATCATCCTTTATTGTGTCCCTAGCGATTGGGGAGTTAATGGATATTTTTACTCGGTGAATTGGACGTTTTCGATATACTGCTTTCTTTTTACTTTGCCATTCTGTTGGGAGGAACAAAGTATATTTTTTTCCAGATTGTTTTATATATTTTATTATCAAATGATAGATTAATGACAGGATATTCAGTTGAAGGCCCAGTCATTGAAATTATTAAAATGTTGATGAAAGAAAATTATATGATCGTTTGAGAATGCAAAAATTCAAAGAGTTATACAAAGAATTGATGGATGTCGCCGTTACTACGTGGTAGGAGATCATGATGAAAAAAAACTGCAGTAACGTTAGTTACAAATAAAAGTGGTAAAAAACATAGAAATTTGCATTTCTCTTTTCATAGTTATACAAAGCTTCTTAGCCTCGTAGCTCCAGACCCATAGAAATATAACTTAAAATTCTAAAGCTCAAAGCACAGGACCTGTTTATAATCAAAAACCCTGAAGCTCTGAGTACAGATAAAAAACTTATACTTTTTTGTAGAGTAGAGTACATTGTGAGCTGCTGCACTTGTTGATAGAATATTCGATAACTGCATAGGTTTATCCAGTTTTGTAGACTTGTGCATAACTAAGATGATCGATAATGTCCACAGATTTTGGTAATGAGACAGATATTCGATTGATGAGAAAAATCATGAAATATAACGTAATAATTGATGAAAAATGACATTTATTAGTTATTATGTATTTATCAATAATTCATAAACTTTGTATGGCGTGTTTTTGACCGGAACTACCGGTTCCGCGCGCTCTCCGCCCTCTGTTTTGAAAACGATTCAACGTATAAAAAAACTTTTCGAACAAAAATTGTAAGGAATTCAATCTTCTACAATATCGCAGCAGAAACACATAGGAAACAAGATATTCGAAAATAATATGCACAGAATCGATTTTTGTGTTCTATGACCTTAGATTTTAATAGTCATGTACACCCTATCATGTGTTTTTTTTTTCAAGACAAAACACTAGCACTACAAACAAATTCTCAAGTTGCTCTAAGAGCGGTGTCTGTGCGAAAGTAGCGATTCACGTTAGATTTGAATCGCTGGAGACTGAATTCATTTGGAAAAACATTCTCAGAAAGTTTTTTCCACATCAACGTAGTTTTTCAAATTAAAGAGTTCTTAAACAGTGAAGTTCCAGGTGTACTGAGTTGAACCTCAAAACGATGAGCAGCCACAGTCCATCGCGTATTTCTGATATTCATTTATTTATTCATTCAACGGGTAACCCAATTTTTGTACAATATATTACCCTTGGAAAGTTAACTATTCTAGTATCTATATATCCAATAAAACCTACATAGAGGAAATTAAAATTAAATTGTGATAAAAAAATAGTCGTATAAATCTATACCACGTAGAGTATATCTAAGAGTGCTCTGAGAGATGTGAAAAAAATCAATATTGGTCCTATTGGCATTTGATAGAATTCTGGACAAAGGAGAATGTTTTCCATAATTACACCTATGAAAGTCGAGACTGAAATTTTATTTGTAACGTGTCCTCCTCGGGGAAGGACTTCAGTTGATCTGCATATGAATTCCATATGCATTCCATCGCGTTGTTAGATATGTGTTCATACTGTAAATGAAAGTCCATCTTGTCATCCATCATAACACCCAGATCTCGTATAGATTGTACACGTTCCAAGTTCTTCCCCGCAATATTATAACCAGCTGTATGAAGGTTAAATGACTTTAAAAAGGAAATACTTTTACATTTTGCCACATTGACATTCATATAATTCATCTTACACCAATCAGAAAAAGATTTAAGGTCCATTTGAGTTTTCGGACAATCCTGCAATGAATCAATTGCCCTAAAAAATTTTAAATAGTCTGCAAACATCAGTATTTCACAGTGAGTAATTTTTTTGATGTCATTCACAAAGATATTGAAGAGAAAAGGTCCCAATTGACTTCCTTGAGGTACTCCTGAGGTAACAGATATCTCGTGAGAGGTAAATCCTTTAATTTCCACAAACTGTGATCTATCACAAAGATAACTGGAGAACCCAAAAAAGCCAATTGCCTCTGATTTTTCACAAAAAACTTTATGGTTCACGATGTCAAATGCTTTTGAGAAAACGGTGTAAATTACGTCCACCTGTTGTTCATTTTCCAGAGCATTCAAAAGATATTGGGTGTACAACAGTAGATTAGTGTTGGTAGATCGCTCTTGGTGGAATCAATTGTGCTGAATCACTTGAATACTTCCCGTGAAAGTATCTATAAAAGAAGAACAAATCTCCAACCCTTCTTCGATATTCCAAACTATCAAGGTTACAAGTGATGTTCGGATGCCTTTTTTCTGGATAGAATCCAGCAGCTTCAGGGTACGCTTAGGGGCGGAGCTCCCATATATGTGAACGATACTCCAAAGAAGGTCTGATCTGAGCTTTATAAAGCATCGAAAGTTGCAGAGGTGTGTACGGTTTTCTGGTTCGAAAACAGTGTTCCAAGGTTTTGAGAAGCATCCTTTGCAGTTCCAGCGACATGATTGTGTCCATTTCAACCCCCAACATCATCAAAGCAGAAAGCTGAATTGTCTGTTCCTAACATTGTTATATCCGTTTCGGAGACATTTATCCTTTAGGAGAAAACTGATGCCTGGGTTCTCGTGGCATTGAATTGAACCTGGTTACTTCCACCCCAATTCGAAATCACCTCTAGATCCTCACGAAGATATGCAATCTCCTGCTGCCGGTGAAGATGTCCTGGAATCTGAATGGAATAACAAAACAAGTGTGCTGCCGTAATATTAGATTCTTAGATTCCTGAGGAACACCAGCATTGATGGTAAAAGTTTGGCCAGCAAACCCTCACACACGGTCAAAGGCTTTAAAAATATCAAGCGCAACAGCTCTCGACTCTCCAGGTTTCTCGATTGCGTCGCTCCAAATATGGGTGACAAACGATAGAAGGTCTCCTGTTGATCTTTGTTTCCGAAAGCTATATTGATGATCGCCCAAGATGTTGAAGCCTTCCAAATATTTAGGGATGTGGTGGTAACTTTCAGGATGTCAAAATAGAAGGTAATAGCTGGGTAGCTCAAATACCGAGATACTTACCTAGTTCTGACTGAGATGACTGGACCAAACAGCAAAACCGCCGAAGGGCTCATGAATCTGTTTGTCATCTCTTCCAAATTTATGTACGAATTATCGTTCGGTTCTTTATTTTGTTTGTTGCTTGGCTGTTGTTCACTGAATATGTTTGGCTCGTTGCGAGATGACACAGTAAGCTCCCTTAAGCATTTTAAGTTTTGGTCATAACATTAACGAACAAGGTACGATACAATGTCGCATACAATTGGCGAAGATACGCGATATCTATATTATTCTTGCCAAACCTATAACCGAGCGTAACGTAACTGTCCTTTGATGCGATGCCGCGATGGTTAAAAATTGATCCGTACGGTTACGCGTGTCTAATTGGTATGGATTAAAATGCAACTGTACTACGTTTCAGGAGTAACGTAACACTGTTGATAAAGCTACTGTGTTAGCGAAACAAGTCGTTATATTTTTTTCAAATAAAGTGTGTGGAGATCAAATCGTGAGGTATAGTTTATGAAATTACTATGGATCTTCATCATTAACGGCCGAATCAATTAAAAAAAGTAACGTAACATGTCGTGGGTACGTTACAGGCCTTTTGTCACAAGTGTATAGACGTCTGATAATAATTGAAGTCAGTTTCTGTTTTGTTTTTTATATTATTCATTTAATCATTTCTTATATTACCTCAAGTACTTTATCGGCAATAATAATAATGAATTATAATATTAGTACTATTTCGAAGATAATTATAGCCAACAATATGATATTTTTCACCTTTCAGCAACTACAAGACGGCAACAGAAAAACAGAAAGAATTCTATCTACTCAGCGTTTTTCTTGGAGACTTTATTGCATCACCATCTTTTTGCAACCAGCTGGTGAAACGAGGGCGTGGCTGCAAAGAATAATTCAGTGCCATAGTTAATTAGGTAAATACTTCATTTCATATCAGAATGTCTGTTAGACATTGAGTTACGTGCAGGACCGGAGTAGCGGTGAAGGAATCAATTGTGGCTGTTTTAGTGGTTCATGGGCCACAATATTTTATCAATAATGTTGACTATTTTTANTATTGACTTCATATTCTAGAGTTGTGAAGTATTCATCAGGAGCTTTAAAATAATGTGTCACAAGACCCCCCTATTCACTTATTTTTTTTCCAGATGGCGCCCAGTCGCCATCTTGAAAGTTTCATCTGTCAATTTCAGCTCAAAATAAAGAATTCATGCATTGATTCCATTATTTCAAATTTCAATTTTTTGAGTTGACCCGTTCAAAAAATAAAAGAGGGGGACATTAAAGAAATGCACTGTATAATATGTACTAGTATTTTACTACTCAAACCCTGCCATATTGAGGTAGTTGTGGAAGAATATGTATTTCGCCATTTTGTAGCTGCGGCCATCTTGAATTTGCATCATTTTCAAAGTGTACTACTACCCAAACAAACTGAAAAAACCTTTAAAATATATTTTTTTTTTTCGCTGTAGAGCGACATCACTCTTTTTTGTTCAATCCGGGCTTCTTTGTGAGTTATCGATTTTGTTCAAACCTTAGCATTTTTATGGCATTTCTAAAGTCTCAAACATTGAAGATAACTTATAAATGCTATATTTAAGCTAACCTCATACTGGCAACTTCTTAATCTCGGTTATTAAATGATATAGTTAGTTAAAATTTGCGCGCTGTGGTGTCAATAACCTCCAATTAATGACCTCTTTCCCGTATAATTTTACCAAGTAATATCGATGCTTATAAGAATTTGGACTTGGAATCTACTTATCTTCTACCCCAAAGTTGTTCCTGTATCGGAAGTTGCTTTTACCTTGGTAGTGGATGCCACACATCGGTTGTGAAAAATGTTTCTTTCACAATAAGACCGGGACTGACTAGAGTGAATAATTCTAAGCAACTTCTGTCAATGGCTGGTGCCTATGACTGTCAGCATTAAGTGTTACCAGTTCCACTGGGCTGGACCGCTTGATCTAGAAAATATCACCATCCCGAAGTAATACCAATAGTAAGTTCTGGTATAATGAAATCGCTTGCAACGCCGTCCCTTGCAAGTGAGTAAGTTGTTTCATTGCCTACCAGACTAGTTTGGCCAGCAACCTAGCTCACTGACAGTTTGGAAATATTTCTAACAGAGCCTACTACCGTCTTACTTCACTTTTTCAACTGCTACTTTGGAGCCGTTTGTTCAATTCTAGCAAGTCTCCAATAGACACTGCAGTATCATGAGCTCATTGCGGTTCCTCCATCTTTTCCATAACACTCATTATAACAATCTTGCTCCCTGTACTAGTTTTTATAGGTTGCTTTTGGATGTTAGTCATAACCTTCGGTCATACTTTCGGTTGTTCATATATTGTTTGTCTCCTGTGATCCAGTAAAGCACATTTCTATATAACTTGACGAGTTGTCTCTATCACTTTATTGTATTTCCTGCAGCGAAGGCCTCAATCATTTTGTTCAGATGATCTCACAATGACCAGTTTGCCGTCAGTATCCCTGTATTCATTCTGACCTCCTCCCTGATTTGTTGAAGCAGTTCTTCTGTTTTCTTCTCGGACGGTTTCTATAGAAGGGTTTTCCGGGGTGAGTTATAGACCCACTTTCCAGTCTGGTTTAGTTTCAAAGAATTTGGTACCTTCATAGCTGGAAAAATCCTCACTAATTCACTTTGTAGTACATGTTCAAGAGGTAGCAAAAACGAATGTGACTTCAACTAGCGTTTTCTAATATGACTGATAACCAGTCCGTGCGAAGTTTATTATTAAATCATCTGAAAATAGAACTTTTAACAAGTGATGCTCAACTGTATTGCCTAATATGCGCCAAACTAACTGACTATTCAGTTGAGGCACCAGTCAATATAATAATAGCACTGATGATCCTCAAACATGTCTCAACCTCTGACAGAAGCACTAAACCCTTACGAAGGTTCTAGCAGTCCACTATTATCCACTATATAATGACTGCATGCAGTCATTGTTCACTGTGGTTCTGGTTGAATCTGGTCATTAGTACGCATTGATCAAAAACGAAACGAACTGGTTTAAGTTTGACGATAGTCGTGTCACCAAATATTCTGGCAATATCTTGAATTCATTGGAGCCTCTGAAGACACCCTACATTTTGTTTTATGAAAGAGAGGACATTGACAGATCAAGATCTTCAGATGATGTGGTGCTGCAGGTTTTTCCGGGTTTTCATGCAGCTGAAAAGGCAAATGCGCCACTGGAATCAATCAAGTCATCCAGGAGTTTTGTTGTTGTTTCATGATTTGTATTACTTTCTTTTTTATATTTTCTCTATATATTTAGTTGAAAAAAATTCAAAATCATATATTCGGACTTGTTACACGTTACTGGCACACTTATCGTAATATAGTCTAGATGTCTATTTGTGAAAATATTGATCAGCTCTTTTCATTGACTGACAACGTAACAAAGAAACGAAGACAGCTCACGTGTGAGGCACTGGATGGTATTGCTGTTAATATTGCGAAAAAATGAATTGTATTCATTGTATAAGTTTATTTACATTGGATCAATGAATATTACAATTACAAACATACATATAAGAAGAGAACAATGTGGAGAACAAAATGTATACATATACTTCATTCCATTTTTCGTCAGGTTCCTCAGGAACAAAACGTAACTGTCTTCTTCATCATCAATTTTCATAGACTAGGAAAAAAAGAGAAAGCTTTTCCACCTCTATAATTTCCATTAACAAACTGGTCAGTATCCGTGTTGCCTGCTAGGCTATATCCATTTCGGAATCCTTTGAATTTAACCCTGAAATCATCATCTTCGAAAGCGATAGAAGAGCCATCAAGTTCTTGTAAGTCCAATCTCAATTCACCAGTACCTGTTCTATCTGGAAAAATCATTTTTGAGGCTTTATGATTTGGCAAAGGCTTCTGTAGATCCAAATCATTGGACTGATAAAAGCTGAGGTCAAATGGCAGTTCCTTGGGCTTTCGATAAGGTTGATCAGGGTAATCTTCATAATTGCTCTCAGGAAATTTTAGGGGATTCTTTGTTTTATATAAAGTGAAATGGTCTTCACTCGGAGGGAAGACGAGTTCTTTTTGCGCTCTAAAATATCCAGGATCTTCTTCTGGAAAGGATATCACTTTTTGATCACCGATGTTATTTGTTGAGATATAGTAATCAGGTTTATTTTGAATCCTTTGTTCTGCAATTGCTTTCTGTCTATAGTATCCAGGCTTGTACTTTTGGTAATGCTGATCTTGGTAATGGGGAGCATACTTTTGAAGGTAGTTCTGGTGTTGGTAAAAAGGAAAATCGTGATGCAGTTGCATGTGTGTTGGGTGGATCCCATTGAAGTATCTGAAAAATCCCCCGTTATGATTGTTTAGGTACTGCACTAGTTTGTTGGGATCTCTAGGGCAATCTGGATAAGCGTGATCACAAGCCCGAGGATTATTTTTAGACGTATAACCAAGTAAGGCAGCTTTTCCAAAGTACAGTAACGGTGATCCCTGAACTCCATTGAGAGAAGATACAATTCTGTAATCGAAAACAATACGGTACGTAAATATTTTTATATTAGACTGTGAGCAAAATTTAACTCCTCAAAGCCAGAGCTTGAAAAAAGATAACGTAAACATGAAGAGGCGATAATGATGATGATAAACAACTTCATGAATGTAACATGACGGATGTACTCGTATAATAGTGTATTATTCAACTATTGAAGAATTTACTCGTGAGAAAGTTTATCGATGCGCAAGCTGAATTCAAGCAAGTAATGATCATTTTTTGGCGAGTAGAATACTTTATTTTTTCTTTGACATAACAAAGGTTTTGAAAAAATCAATCATAATCAAATTTCACATCATCTCACGTGGAGATGATGTGAACTAGCCATCGAGATCGTGCGATTTGACCCCGTTAGACTTTTTCTATAGAGGAATTAATAAACGTGAGTATAGTGAGTTATCCCTAAAAGATAGACATATTCCATCGCGAACCTTTGAAAAAATAGTGAATTATTTCATTATATCTCGAAAGAATTGGGCAGCGGTTTCCGAAAAAAGATTGTAACGTATCACCACTGCCAGATACCGGCTGCCCCTGCAGGATACAGGACTACTGTTTATAGACCACCACAAGGAAGTGAGGAAGAAACCGAGCGAATTGGCAGGAAAATTGACGAGGTGGACCGAGAGGAATGTGGGACTTAAGAGAGAATGTGTAAGGATGATATATGAAAGGGTGGCCAAACCTGCGGCACTGTATGGGGTACAGGTCTGGGGGGAAAAAGCACACGATAGCAGGGTGAAAAGACAGCTGAGTGCGGCACAGAAGCCGTTTCTGTTGCCTACATGCGGAGCATACAGAACGACGCCAAAGGCTGCGCTCAGTGTCATCACCGGAATGGCGCCACTTCTGGTGGAAGGATGGGCCAGATATCATGAATGGAGAGTGAATGAGAAGAGAAAAATAGAGGACAAAGTGAAAGGAGAGAACAAAATTTCCCCCTGGTTGCAAGGGGAGTTGCTGGAGGGGTTGGAGGAAGAGGAGGTGAATGAAGTGTACGTGGACGCCGGAGCGAGAACGGAGGAAGGAAAAATGGGAATAGGATGGGCGTGCAAAAGGTGAGGAAATGAATAGAACACAGGGAATGAAAGGATCACCTGGCAGAGTAGTGTGAATGAAGCAGATTAGAGAGGGTGATTGGCATGAGTGTGGAGGAGAGTCTGAAAATTGTCAGTGACTCTGCTATAACGGTAGAACGAATGAATGCAGGAAGAGTGGTGAATAAAAGGGTTGCAAGGATACAAAGGCTGATTGAGGTAAGGAGAGAAAGGGGAGTACGTACCCAAATCATATGGAGGAGGGGACATGATGCCGATAACGTGGGAAACGCGAAAGCCCATGAAGAGGCCCAGACGGGCATGAAAAGGAAGCATGTCTCAATGAGTGTGAGACAGACTCATTGCAAAATGGAGGAAAGAAATAGAATGAAGGAGAGCATCAAGAGGGAATGGCAAAGAGAATGGGAGAGGGGCGAGACTGGGCGACTGTTCTACAGATTCTGTAGATGGTATGAATCCCTAGATCTGTCGCGAAAGGCGATCCAGTTGCTCACCAGGCATGGGAATTTCCCGGGATACCTGGCGCGATTCAACCTGGGCCCGGAGGTTTCCTGCTCGTGTGGGTATGGAGAGCCGGAAACGGCGGAGCATGTGATAGACAGATGCATGATAGGGGACAAGATTGGATGGCGAGAGTGGAAGAGAAGAATAGAGAGAGTGAATGGGGAAATGAGTTTAAGGGATGGAAATGGGAAAAAGAATGAATGGATAAGATTCGCGAATGAATGGGCGGATGGGGTGGTGAGAGATGAAAGAGTAGGATTTGAGTGAGTTACCAAGCTACCACAGGCGAAATGGGAAAGGTCACTTCTGAGGGACGTGGCTGTCATCCTGATCGTGGCTGGATATGAGTCGGTGGAGCTGAGTTGTTAATAAATCCGATATATGCGGACATATTGTAAGGAGTAATGGGCTGGGATAAAGAAATAGTTCATTTGATTTTCTTATGTATTAATAGTAGAGTTGTTTCAATGTTTGTTTTTTATATTTGGTATTCAGTTAAGAGTTATGAAGATTTGTGGAAATAAGTATGTATTGTAATATTATTATTTTGGTTAATAAAGAGAAGGGGTCTTCTACCTCGCCTATTCGTCTCAGCGCATTGGCGACGTTCTGCGTCAGTGATGCGGTGGGGTGGGGGAGAGTTTGGAGGAGTAGGGGTTTCCTTGACAGTGATGGTACTAGACAGAGGGAAGATGCTAGTTGAAAGGCCTTCGGGCTAGGGCAACCATGGCGATGGCATTATTCATGTCCCTGCAGGAAAGCTCCCTCACTTGTGCACCTCTACGGAGGGAACCCCAAGAAGGTTGAAGACGCCGCACAACGACAGTAATGTCGCTGCACCTTCCAAAACCTTCGTGGAGTCTTGACCTACACCTGCCGATATAAAGGAGATGTCTCCCAGCGACCTGTTCACCTTCCCGAAAAGGACAGGATGGAGGATGACCCAGGAGGACAACTCCTCGGGAGGATGTACAATGGGTCACATGTGGCTGTGGGTCTATACCCACCCTCCCCACTCTACAGATACAGATGTCACCACCGCCTCGACTTCTCAAGGATGAGATCGTCAATCAACACAAAAAATCAATAAATTTAACAGATGAACCATATTCTTGAATCGCTTCGTCAATTGGTGAAAACCGTTTACGTTCAGAAAGAGGATCAGATACGGTGGGGACTTTATAATATACATTTATTGCGGAATTACCAGTGGCTTCTGTAAGATGAAGTGTTTTACATGGCTAGATAGTTCAGGACAGTTAATATTAAACAAGGATCTGTTTCAAAATTCAATTTCAAGGAATCGTGGAAAATATATCGAAATTGATAGAAGAATTTTCCATAAATTTAGCATTACTCACCCAATTAAAGATTCCATGTCGATATTAACTGGTAGAATTGTGCCACTTTGTCGACCCATTAATCCACCTGTCAACAAAAGTTCAAGATTTTAAGTCATTCGGTTTTTCAAAATATTTGAAATGTCACTCTACGAATAAATGATCTGCTGATTGTTTCCGATTTCGCTCAATTTCTTCTATTTCATTGATGGTTTCATTACCCAGAAAAAAATAATTCGTTGTATTGCTGGTGTATAGAGTACAACCAGTTGTAAGAATTATTTTGAAGAATTTAAAATCTCAACTCTGCCATGTTTGTTCATTTTTGAAGTCTGAATATTTGTATAACGGCAATTTGAAATGTTTTCCCAGTCAACTATTTAATGTAACTGAAATTTCTCTTGTCGATATTCTTACCACTGGTCAGAGAGCTGATTGAAATGAATCTTTTTTCTTTTTCTACAATTTAAGCATTCATCTTCCATTCAATCTGAGAAATGATCGGAGTGCTTTTGAGGGACTTGAACCCATCTGTATACTGAAGCATAGTGTTTCTACCTAACTGCTACTGGTAAAATGCTTACAAGTATGTCCACGAGCACTTCAAAACTCACTCCAAATTGTGCATGACTGGCATAACGTTTGTAAAATCCAGTGGAATAGATTCCATTTATGTATATACAGATTTTTTGCTTTCATGTTGGCCCTCTGGTGATTTCTAACTGCTTGCTGTTTCTGTTACTTAATAATGGTGATGAAAGATTCAAGATTGTTCACAGAAAGGTTGAGATTAAATGATACCGATTTTTTCTTTGGCGTTTTATAAGATATGCTTCAAATCTTGTAAATATATGACTTCCGTTGGACTCTGAAAACTTTTCCTTGTTTCTTATTGATTGTCGGTGTACCCCATAAATGGTGTTTTGCTATATTCTACCCCCAAACCTATAGGCAAGTGATAAGGTGCAGTGGTACTACAGTTCTGGAATGGTAAAATAATGACCCCAAATAACATTTTTGGATATTTTTTGCTTTTACAATGGAATAGTTGACAACCAGAGCCCAAACACAACGCATTTTTGATGCAACACCAGACAGTCGCGATGTTTCGACCAGTCATAAGTATCATCACTGGTGCCACAGGCTGAACCACAAATGTATTGCTGGACTCAACTGTCCTTGAAAGACAAGCCTGAGAATAACATTCAGATTTTCAAGATTCAGATTCAATTTGCCATATGACTAGGAGCGATATAATTAAATTTCCAATAAAATTTCAAATTTATAATAACAGATTTCAATAATGAATGTTACATAATTTCTACTCACCTGATGTCACTTCGCAAAGAATTTTTGGAACACATTGTAGGTCATCGTTGTTTGAAAGGGAATACAAAACTTCCATGATTGATTGTTTAGTGTGTTCCCAAGTCGGTGGCGAATGATAATTGAAAGCATTGGAGTAAATGGGTCTGGAGTAATACGGTTTTTGAAAATGTGCTTGGCGAATTTTATGAGGTATATGTTCATACGGAAATGGTGAAGCATAAGGAAAAACAGGGTATTTCGTGGGAGGAAATTTTGCTGGGTATAGGGGGTGATGTTCAGGTTGTTCCAAGTATGGGTCATATCCAAAATTCTGGCGACTGTGAAGGGCATACTTCAGAAGGGACCTGAAAAAAATAACTAGTGCTTGAAATGTTCATATTTGTTTTCAATCATGACGATATTTTTAAGTATAAATGTCAATGATAAAAGTACATAGTTCAAGACGTACTGGTCCTGACGGCCTGACCGTGAATACAATCAAATTAATACATATGCACATAATTTCACCACTGACATAAATCATTAATCCATCCTTTTCAAAAGGGGTGATACCAAAGCAATGGAAGGAAAGTAATATAACACCTGTCTTTGAATCCGGAAATAAAAAAATCCTAGTAACTATCGACCAATTTCAGTTATAGATAATTTAGCAAAAATTTTTGAAAAATGTTTGAAATCTAGACTTATGGAATTTTTTGAGAAAAATCAAATAATATCTAACAGGCAATTTGGTTTCAGAAATAATCTAAGTACACAACATGCCATAATTGATCTTACAAAAGGGATTGTTGACTGCTTAGATAAGTCAGAGAAATGTTTATGTATATTTCTCGACTTAGCAAAGGCTTTTGATACGGTAGGTCACGAAATATTAATAGAAAGACTAAATGAGGCAGGCATTCGCGGTCCAGCNGACAATTATGGAATGGATGAATAAAGTTTTGATTTTGATTTGATTTTTGAACTGAGTGCGAAACGAAAAAAAATGTTTATTGCAAGTTATTGAAAGAGTTTGCAAACAGGAACTGATATGAATATTACTGGAGTTTTTTCCCAGCACTAAACCGTTCAATAGGAAGATCAAACTGATCTTCCTCTTGAAGATGATCGCTTGGTGATCTACATTACTACACTAAAGGTTCCAAACAGTGCATGACAAGTAGGAACTGATATTTTGAGAGTATTGAAAAAAATTTACTGGTTTCTGAGTATATATGACAACATTAGGAAATGAATTGACCAATTTGTAACTAACGTTACTGCAGTTTCGTCCTATACGGACACTTTCAAACTTATACAATAAACTAACTATGATTCATTACACTCGCTATTATATACTACCCCTCTAGGTACTAATCGAAATAGAGGTACTTGACTTGATTGAGTACCTGAATTTACAGTTCACAATACGGATGTGCCAATTTAAAAACCGGCGAGTAAACTAAATCGGTTTGATCATTTAACAGGTTGCACCCGCAATGTTCATGCTTGTGAATTTCCAAGGATTCTAAATAATTGAGTTTGCAACCCTTCCTAGCATAGTGCAGAATTTCCGTATCGTTTAGATTCGGAAACTTGTGGTTGCATGATAAGGAATGGTTTGAAAACGTAGAATCATTTTTTTCTAGTCTGAAGGACCTTTCATGTTCAGCATACCGTTTTTGGAAATTTCGGTCCAGATTTTTCCAACATGTCGGCCTTATCTTTAGCATTGAAAAGGAAATGAGATAACCTGGCATGTGGTCTGAATGCCACTTCCACATTGTTTTTTCTGAAGAAACCCGCAATTATCTCTGTTCTTTTTCCAAAATATGTAAACGATACGGAAATTCTGCACTATGCCAGGAAAGGTTGCAAACTCAATTGTTTAGAATCCTTGGAAGCTCACAAGCATAAACACTGCGGGTACAACCTGTTAAATGATCAAATCGATTTACTTTACTCGCCGGTTTTTAAATTGGCACATCCGTATTGTGAACTGTAAATTCAGGCAATCAATCAAGTCAAGTAACTCTGTTTCTATAAGTACCTACAGGGGTAGTATATAATAGCGAATGTAATGAATCATTGTTAGTTTATTGTATAAGTTTGAAAATGTCCGTATAGGACTGCAGTAACGTAAGTTACAAATAAAAGTGGTAAAAAACATTAAAAGTTTCATTTCTCTTTTATTTATTATGATTTCATACCACGTAGTAACGGCTACATCCATCAATTTATTAAAAAATATATACTTCATTTGGTCACCGGGACATGTCGGAATCCCTGGAAATGGAGCAGGTGTTAACGCAGCCTGTCAAGCAGCAAAAAATCAATGACATACCTATTCGATCCAATGACCTCGAAAGAATAGTAGACATCGAGGTTAAACATAAATGGCAATGAGAATGGGATGCTAATAATGGGAAACTCAAAGCTGTCAAACCCAATGTAGACAAAACGAACTCTTTATGCAAATTGACACGACGTGAACAACTGATCCTAACCCGCCTAAAAATAGCACACACCCTTCTCATTTCATCATACCTATTACGGGGAGATAGACCAGAAGTATGCAACATCTGCAATAGAATAGAAACGATCAATCATACCTCAATCGAATATCAAGTTCACGAATAACTTTGACAGACACTGAATATGCCTATGACACTACCAGAATGCTTGCTGAATGATGTGGTCTGAATCAAAAATACAAAAGTAACAAAGTAACCTCTACCGAGCCACAATAAACTTTTGCGGGTTGTGGTGGAATAGACCCACTTACTTTGGACCTACCGAAAAATATAACTGAGTATTGACGTGTTCAGCTAAGAAGTAGTAGCTAATAATCCTAGCAGTCGATGCTGCCTAATAAAAAAACAGCGATTCGAAGCTCCATTTCATTTGAATAGATAACGAGTATTTCATGATTTACACAATCGAAGGCTTCAGACAAATCTCATAACACTGCTGCAGCTAAATCAACAAGATAACACTGAATTTCTGACTCGAAGTGTAATTGTACTAGCTAAATAAATTTCGATACTGCTTACCCCAGTGTTTCAGCTGTTTCATTATCAGATTTTGCTTTAATGGAACCGCCACTGTTAACAAAATTAACTGAGATGATTAGAAAATATATTCTTTCACGAAACATGATAACTATCAATAGTCAGACTCCACTTAAACACTGCTACTACTTGACGAGAAGTGATCACATAGAAAATTTCACTCTTGACGAAAGTAGTGTAGGTGTAGATGATTTGCCATACTATTTTAGCCCACGAATATTTGAATTTACTTTCGTTTGCACGGAGGCAGAAGAAATTTTGCAGAGATAATATAACCTGTTGACGAAACGAACTGATGATTCATCAATAAGGAAATTGAGAATACAATATCTAAACTCTTTATTCAGCTGTGTATGTACCTACTTTCATTGTTACTCTTCATTTCCATCAGTGCAGGATATTCAGCAGGAGGACGAAATACCCAATATTTATACACATTGAAAGCATGGTATATGTTTTACATATAAAAATGATATTAGAGGTTGACGTACTTTATATAAAATACGTTAATCACAGATCTGTGGTGTATTCCCATCATTTTTATTGAACGGTTTTATTTAGCTTGCCCTGTTTTTTTGTTTGTTTGGGTCATATTTAAATTGAAATTTGCGTCCTTCTACATGTTGACACATAGATCTGAAATTTAGTGCACACATTTAATTTCGAGGACAATACAATTCAATAAATTCTGTATCATTGCAAATTCAAGATGGCCACAGCTACAAAATGGCGGATTAGTTATTATTCCACAACTAACTCAGTGAGGGTATCAAATGCCAATGCTTGACTAGTACTAAAGTTAGGTTAGGTCCAAAGTGAGTGGGTTTATTCAACCCCCACCGCAACTCGCAAGGGTTTATTGTGGCTCACACCTATTCCCACTCGCAAAACAAACCCAGCTTCTTAACGGTTAGTTTGAATGGTGAGTGAGTTGATGAGGTAGTCGGATTGTCAAGGTGCAAGATTCTCACCTTGATACCGGCTTCAACCTTCCCATATAAGGGTTTTTGCATGTCAGCTACAGTTGACGATGCCTTAGATTCAACCGTGCAGAACTTTTTCGCCTCTGGTTTTGGTGTATCATCACTTGAGCGCAAATATTTGCTAAACTGCTCATGGGGGGTTTGTTCCTCCACCTGAGACAGATTCTGCGTATGCCGCTCAAGAATTAGGGGCAAGGTGGTTTTATAAGGTATCCCGCTCTTGAGGAGATGGCTTCATTTCCTGGCTGCACCACCAAAACTTTATTTTTTGTTCAGTTATTGGATCAGGAATTGGGGAGTTGAGAAGCTCTCGTTCCTGAACTTGATCAACAGGAAGGTCAGTTGGAGTCGTAAACTCGACATCCATCTCCTCTGTAGACTCGCTCCTGATCTAAATTTACAGGGAGGTCAGTTGGAGTCGTAAACTCGACATCCATCTCCTCTGTAGACTCGCTCCTGATCTAAATTTACAGGGAGGTCAGTTCGAGTCGTAAACTCGACATCCATCTCCTCTGTAGACTCACTCCTGATCTAAATTTACAGGGAGGTCAGTTGGAGTCGTAAACTCGATATCCACCTCCTCTATAGACTCAGCGTCACAAGGAATTTTCAAGTTCACTCTGTCCATAAAAGTCCCACGAGTAGCTAGGGAAAGAAGGTCAATCACGGCAGAGCCCCGCATTACCGTGACAAGGCGATGCTTCGACGAGGTTCCGTAGAGACAGCTGATAGGCTCAGTGTCATTCATCCTCTCGGCACGGATACACACACCTTAGGATTAAGCCATCGTTGAGATGCCATTCAGTTAGGCAATAACAGAACCACAAGTGATTCTGTCATTCCCGTATCCAGCGGGGCTACGTGGAAGCAGGCATCCGATGGCCGGTTTGCTTAACCACCACATCCCAAGCCAATGCACTCGCCCAAAACAGCATGTAAAGTGGTATAGGCAGTGAAAGATAAACAACGACAGCCAACGCGTGTACTATAGTAGTACACTTTGAAGAAAATGCAAATTCAAGAAGGCTGCAGGTACGAAACGGTGGATTACATATTATCTCGTAATACAGAGGCACTAAATGAACTGAACACTATGAGAAGAATTGAGTAACAAAATTAGAAACCGAAAATTTGAAAATAAAATATGTAAGAAAAAATGTTTGCAATAAACGGTTCTATTGACAAAAAAGATAATAATGATGTAGATACTGTACTGAATATTAAAAAATAATTCGAAAGGTCCTAGGTAGCAGTCATTACATCACTCACCTCAGCAATCTATGGTATTGATCAGATTAAAATAAAATCTTTGGCATTGTCCTTGATAAAAAACTCACCTCACTTGGAAAAAGTTTTACACAAAGCCAGACTGTCCCTATGGACATGTCGAAGGATTTGTGGTAAAACTTGGGGTTTAGGTCCCAAACAAATTCATTGGATTCATGTGATGATTGTCAGACCAATTATCACTTATGGTGCAATTGACTGTTGGCCGAAGGCTTCACAGAAAACGGCCCAGGCGAAGCTCTCTTGCTTACAGAGACAGGTTTGTTTAGCCATCAGTGGTGCTATCAATACCACACCGTCAGCGGCCATTAAGATCCTTCTAGATCTACCTCCTCTTCAATATCCTAAAACAAAAACACTCAGTATTCAGAATTCCATCTTTTAATATTCCATGTTCATAGACGTCGAAATTGATATGATCACAGGATATAGAAATATAAAACAAACACCAAATACGCAAACTTTGCACAGATTGCATACTGAGCATTTTACCTCAGTACAGTGACCGGATCAAAGTTGCAACGTCAGCATATAAATTTTCATAAAAATTGAGGAAATTCATTCAGTATCTAAATGCTATTCAGAAAAGGTTCCAGCAATGCAGCACATATCTTTTTCTTCGATTCTGCTGGGTTGCTGTATAATGTAATTTTTCGGTGATTTATTGTATTTTTGATTAACATTTCAGTGTAAATTTCACTAGTTCGGACTTCCATTGTCTACTATATAAAATGATTTGAAATCCCTGAAACGAGTAAAAAAATAATTAAAAAAGAATAGTTGAAAATAACAATTATATTAAGCAACAATAAACCTGAAATGAAATGATAGTGAAATAACCTACAAGTAGAAATATAATAATTGAATAAATAAAAATTAAAGGAATGAAAAAAGAAAATAAATTCATTACAATGAATATGTAATTAAGTTTTCAAATGAGTTCTTTCATCAATTGGATGAATGATGAATGGGTGAAACAGCGAATAAAATCCTCTCGCTAATAAGCCAAGCGAGTACTGAGTTGCGACAATACTAATGATCCAGAAGCCACCTCAGATTCAAGATATTTCTTGATGAAAGGTGCCACATTTCTGCATCAGCCTTATAATTCGACACAATATATTTTTTAATGGCTTGTAAAGAGGAACCTCCCCGTTCCTTCAATCCTTCAATGGCGTTATTAACCCTTTCCGACGTAGTTGGATGAGAAATCAAATCAAATCAAAATATGCTTTATTGTCCAAGAATAAATCTTATTGACAAAGCGTGTTATACAGAATGGATAGTAANTACATACATTTTTAGAATGATGAAAGCAAAGATGATCCAAGTTACGGTAAAAATTATAAGCGACAACATTACAACTTCAAGGCTTTTCAGGACTAAGCCAGATTGTCAACATAATACTCCTGTATACTGTAGAATGCCTTTTTCACAAGTGCATTTTTAACGGTTTACTTCTTGAGTTTTTGACCTTCTTTTCATTCTTCGCAGTGGACAGTGTCTGCGGCGACGAAGATTAATTAACTGAAGCTGAAGAATTCTGATTTTCTATTTCTGCTATAGTCAAAAAAAAACTGACACTATGTTATCGGGAGACCGTTGATACACTCGTTAGGTGTCTGAAGATAATGACATTCTTGGATCGACTGAGTCAAGTTGTGTTACTAAACAAAAGTATAATATGGCCAAAAATATCTTCGATATAAAAAAAATCAAACCAGCGGTCTTATTTGCACATGTACAACTGAAAAATCTGGACGATAATTTTGAAGTCGACTGTACGTTGTATTGCGCTTCACTTTCTGCACCATATTTACGGGAAAATCCCCTTCATTCTAACAAAACGCATATATTCCTTTATGCACCTTCAAGAGCATATAGGGGAGTAATGTAGGTCAGGCTGATAAGTTCATTTTTTGTTTCATCATTACTCGCATAACACGTTCAACCGAGAAGTGATTTGAATGGGAACGAAAGGGAAACCTTCATCTCTCTTCAACTTCAGCAATCTCAAGGTTATCCGTTGATGAGTAGGGGAGAAGTTTCATATCATAATTATTGATTTAAGGATGGGTATTCATTTGAAATGGTTATACTCACTGTGAAACATATTTACCGAAAATGAAAAAGTAGATGTAGCAGCGAAAGAAGCCACCTCTTTAGAATTGATAACTGATATCAGCTCCCCGCAAGATATAGTCTCAGACGTTAGATATGAAATACGACTAAATTGGGGGAGACTCTGGAAAGAAATCTCTTCTTAATCAAAAAATCAATATTCAATAATCCACCCCACTATTCCCAAAAGTATCTCCCACATAGACAACTTCAACTTTTTAAGATTTTACGCTACTACCATCACACGAATGAAAATGAACCATGGTAAGTTTCCTGCACATCTGGCAAAAATAAGCATTGATGTGAATCCATTATGCTCTTGTGACAATTTTTCTTTAGCGGATATAATTGAATCTGAAATATCAACATAAAAAGTAGTAACTTGATTGATTCGAAAATTCTGTGGCAAAATAAACTCCGGTTTGATACCAGGGGAAGGGGTTTGAAAAAAAAGATATATTCACTCATATCCCTGATTTCTGAAGTAAACGTTATTACAAATGGTTACATGATAGTAGTTTTGTAGGACGGTAGCCTGGTGGGTTGACGTGGGTGGTCAGTTCCACTCAGTCAATCGACCGCTGTGCAAATCGGTAGTTCGAACCGCAAGGCCGGACGATCGATTTTCACTTTCTATCGTCCAACCCGTGTTAGGAATCACACGTTAAAAGGTAAGACCTCGTCAGTCCTTAGCTTGCACAAGTTTCGACTTTTGAGAATTGTCGTTCGTAGGGGTTCAACAGCTGGTTAACGGAAAAATAGACTAAGTTGAAAAACTTAGAATTCCAATATGAATAATAGTGTTCTTAAAAATTATTGGTGCAAATTCATTATGAGAAATGGTAAGTAATAATCAGTTTCTTCATTATGCCAGTGTGTGTGTGTGTGTGTGTGTGTGTTTGAACTGAAATGGTTGTACAACGTATAACCGGACTGGCACTTCTCCACGTTCATAAAAACAAACTGAAAAAAGCTCTCTTTAAACAACTACTTTCATATAAACATTGAATTACACGAAAGAAAAAACTTTCGAAACAATATATACTCCTATATAAACACTTTTTTTTATTCAGTTTATACCTGTAGCTGAAATTTTACGTCTTTCATATGCTATATTGTGTAGCAATCCTGCAAATGATATGAGAGTCAATTCCATAACGAATGTTTGGTGTTTTTGTGTAATTCAATATTCATATAAAAGTAGTTGCTTCGTCTTTCGTGTAATTCAATGTTCATTTGAAAGTAGTTGTTTCGAGAGGGCTTTCTCTTCCAGTTGTCTGAAAGTTACTTCTTTGCATGATCTACACATCTTTGTGGAGAGTCCATTTTGAAATTGACTGCTCTCTGTCTTTCTTTGTAATATTCCCACATTTTTATTAAGATGGAGAAGTAGAAAGTCGATAAAACATGAAAATTATCAAAAAGTAATTTATATTATCGAATGTTTGAAATGTTGTCCGTTATTTTCTTAATAGTGTTGAAGTCTGCTCTCTAACATTCTGAAAAACTCCTGCCTGAAGTTCTCTAAACAAAAATATTATTCTTCTCTTCAAATTTCCAAAATCTCGAGCCTGAGTAAACAATCGATTTTAGATGCTCCCATTGTTGTAGATTACGCTCCACACGGGGAGCTTCACGTCCCTCGCCCGAGTACGTGAGCGTTTATCACTCCTAACTACCGCCCATTCACACCGGGAGCCTTTTCAGTTCCTGACTCCTTGAGCTCAGTCGTAGAACGAATCGCACGCGAGCTGTTGCCATATACCTTCTCTACCGTGGACAAACTTTGGCGACAGAAACGCCAACGACCAAGAATGTTTTGGATGCATCCAATCAACCAAAAAACGAGGATGCGAAATCTACGTTGAGTACCTTGGAGACTTCCATCCAACTTTTTACGACTTCACTTCGGTCCTTATACATATCGAGACTTTCATCCCAAAGAACGGCTCGGTTGCTGACAGCACTGATTAATAGCTCCATATCGTAATCTGCCATGATGACTAGTGTGGAGCGTGTGGAGAGGGAGAGCCGTTTTCGCTCTTTTTGTAGAAGCCGCCACTCATCCCTTTGCATTTTGAGGAGGGCTCGAAGTGCAGGAGACGTGAGGGCTCTCGTCTCCCGAGACGTGACTGCTCCCGCTCTTCGTCTGAAAGCTCCATTGGACTCGTTTTATTTTGGCGCAAATAGCCTTCCTCTCTCTTTTTCGGGGGCCAGAGACGTGAAGCTCCCCGTGTGAAAGGGGCCTTACGGTTACATTACGTGTCCTTGTAACAAAGAGAGGATAAATAGTTCACATGAAAGGAAGGAAAAACTTTTTAGAAAAATCAAACACACGAAAACTTACGTGAAATACTGTATCGACTAAATTATGAGAAAAAAATCAGAAATAAAAATTTCCAAAATCTTTGAAAACATATTTTTCCTAAGTTTATTTACGAATGTTTTGCGATACAATACAGCTGGTTCATATGAAGCATTCATGTTTGTTATAATATTAAGGAATATGGTTACCAAAATTATTACCGAAATTTGAAATATTCATTATTATATGATAAAATCATAACTGAGGATTGTTATTCACATGGCTAATTAACAAGCTAATTAACGAAATAATCGACTTGTTAACATGTGTTGGTGCAAAAACCACTGAAAATAAATGTTTCAAATGTTATGAAATTGTCATTTCTCGCCGTCTCAGCATTAGCCCACAACCAAGATAATACCCCTTTCAAAAAATCTCACAAGAATCACTTCAAATTCAACTTCTGATGTCGTTATAGTGTTTCTGAAAAGGTATTGGTACAGTGCTTGGGTAATCGATAATTTTTAACAACGTATTTGTGTCAAAACAATTAGCTTTGTTCCAATGTATGATTTTGAAGTTGACGGTACTATAATAGAAAATTTCGGGAATTCTCTTGAAAGTATTGAAGTGGCCTCATATAAGTAGATCCACTTGAAATTATTCCGCAATTAGTTATTGATTCGACGACCAAACCTTTATATTCTCGTTGAGTGTTCCTATTCAGGATTGTGCGTGGTTTATAGTCCTTTGTATTCAATTGTCCCTATTAATTTTTATAAGAAGAAATCGATAAAGTAGAAAAATTATGAACGGTTTTTTTGAAACTCTTTCTATATCATAGATTATATTGCTCAAAAATATAGTAACTGATGTCTCTCGCATCTTCTGGGACATTAGATTTGGGAGAGCCCTGAAATTGATATACTATATTTTGATTTATAGTAGGCTTGATTTTGGTATGATAATTTGGTCTCCGAAGTCAATGCCGAGCATTAAATACAAATATTACCAATTTGGATAACCCGAGAAAATGGGTTCATGTTCATATTCCTTATATTTCTGTATATTTTTTCTTATGCTCCTTCAAACGCATACATAACTTAAGTGTTTCTTAAATTCTGTAAAAATGTGTATATGTCTATGAGTCAAATACACTTTTCAATGTCTAATGTCACAACTCCACTCTTTTTTTGGTATTATACCTATAATTATTCAATAAGTATACACGAGGAAACCCACGCCAAGGCAAGGCATTAGTAAGTTTTCCTTCGTCACTAAAATTATCTATACCACGTAAGAAAACTGTTGAAACTACCTATTGAAATGGGAACTAATAAAGTAGGATATTTATTTGCCAAATATTTGTATAAGATACTTTTCATCATTAATATTGTAAAATCATGGCGAATAATGCATATTTTATAACCTAACATTTGGTACAATTTTTATACTTTTCAGATATCTGCTTTTTTATTTTAACATTTACCATTTTCACTTGTTTTGCAATTCATTTTTACATATTACATTCTTTCATGATTATATTGTTAGAGTTGAACATTTCTAACATTCAAGATTTCCACATCTTTACATTTTCGTAACCTAAATTGTCAAATCCATTTTATTCTCACTGTTCTGATTTATAATGTGAATATTGTGAATAAAACAGTAATACCCACGATGCACAGGGTGTCCTTTGTGGGTTTCCAATACAAAGATGTGGAAATAATGGATCACAGGTGCCATTTTCAGCCCTAAAACTATTTTTCCAGAACTCTGCAAAGGAATTCGAATTAAGAGTGTTAGAACTACCCCGTACGGGGTAGCTGTGGCACAATTGGCCTGTACCCATACAAAATTCAACTGACACAAGAACTGAAAGTAAACGGCCATACACAACGACGTGTTTTCACTGAATGGGTTCTGGATCAGTTGGAAACTGATCCCAATTTTCATCGAAAAATCATCTCCAGCGACGGGGCCCATTTCTGGATGAATGGGTACCTGAACAATCAATATTGTCGAATTTGGGACGATACCAATCCACATGGGATCCATGAGCGTCCAATGCCTTCCCAACAAGTCACTGTTTGGTGTGGATTTTTGGCTTGGGACGTCGTCGATCCATATTTATTTATTTATTTTATTGTAATAAAATACTCTACAAGACATAGCCCATTTACAGAGCAGGAAATAACAGAGTATAACAAATACATCAAAGTGAATGTAAAGTCTACAAACACTACAAACAATACAAACATAAAGGCTACACATTTTATATTTATTCAATCAAACATAGAATAACATTTTTATTTCTTCAACAAAAAAGGACTAACTTCATTTGTGAAATTATAAAACAACAATGAAAATTAATTGGCGCTCCGGGGCGACTTCATTGATTCCAGTGGCGCATTTGCTTTTTCAGCTGCAGGTAAACCCGGAAAAACTTGCGGCACCACATCATCTGAAGATCTTGATCTGCCAATGTCCTCTCTCTCATAAAACAAAATGTAGGGTGTCTCCAGAGGACAAACGACATGTGGAGGTTACAACATTATCTTTGAGAACGACGTTGATCAGGCCATCACTGTCAACGGAGAATTGCTTCTATTCTATCTATATGATATTGATAAAAGGGGCTCTACACAATTGAAGCGTATTCTAAATTTGATCTTATGAAAGCATAGAACAGAGTTTTCAAGGTCGGAGTTTCTTTGAAATCACTATTGTTACGTGCAATTAATCCGTACCTACAAACGACAGGAGGAGGTTACAACATCATCTTTGAGAACGACGTTGATCAGGCCGTCACTGTCAACGGTGAATTGCTTCTATTCTATCTATATGATATTGATGAAAGGGGCTGCACACAACTGACGCCTATTCTAACTTTGATCTTATGAAAGCATAGAACAGAGTTTTTAAGGTCGAAGTTTTTTGAAATCACTATTGTTACGTGCAATTAATCCGTACCTACAAACGACAGGAGGAGGTTACAACATTATCTTTGAGAACGACGTTGATCAGGCCGTCACTGTCAACGGTGAATTGCTTCTATTCTATCTATATGATATTGATAAAAGGGGCTCCACACAACTGACGCGTATTCTAACATTGATATTATGAAAGCATAGAACAGAGTTTTTAAGATCGGAGTTTCTTTGAAATCACTATTGTTACGTGCAATTAATCCGTACAAACGACATGTGGAGGTTACAACATTATCTTTGAGAACGACGTTGATCAAGCCGTCACTGTCAACGGTGAATTGCTTCTATTCTATCTATATGATATTGATAAAAGGGGCTCCATACAACTGACGCCTATTCTAACTTTGATCTTATGAAAGCATAGAACAGAGTTTTTAAGGTCGGAGTTTCTTTGAAATCACTATTGTTAGGTGCAATTAATCCGTACCTACAAACGACAGGAGGAGGTTACAACATTATCTTCGAGAACGATGTTGATCAGGCCATCACTGTCAACGGCAAATTGCTTATATTCCATCTATATGATATTGATAAAAGGGGCTCTACACAACTGACGCGTATTCTAACTTTGATATTATGAAAGCATAGAACAGAGTTTTCAAGATCGGAGTTTCTTTGAAATCACTATTGTTACGTGCAATTAATCCGTAGCTACAAACGACAGGAGGAGGTTACAACATTATATTTGAGAACGACGTTGATCAGGCCGTCCCTGTCAACGGTGAATTGCTTCTATTCTATCTATATGATATTGATAAAAGGGGCTCCACACAACAGACGCGTGTTCTAACTTTGATATTATGAAAGCATAGAACAGAGTTTTTAAGATCGGAGTTCCTTTGAAATCACTATTGTTACGTGCAATTAATCCGTACAAACGACATGTGGAGGTTACAACATTATCTTTGAGAACGACGTTGATCAGGCCATCACTGTCAACGGAGAATTGCTTCTATTATATCTATATGATATTGATAAAAGGGGCTACACACAACTGACGCGTATTCTAACTTTGATCTTATGAAAGCATAGAACAATGTTTTCAAGGTCGGAGTTTCTTTGAAATCACTATTGTTACGTGCAATCAATCCGTACCTACAAACGACAGGAGGAGGTTACAACATTATCTTTGAGAACGACGTTGATCAGGTCATCACTGTCAACGGTGAATTGCTTCTATTCTATCTATATGATATTGATAAAAGGGGCTCTACACAATTGAAGCGTATTTTAACTTTGATCTTATGAAATCATAGAATAGAGTTTTTAAAGTCGGAGTTTAAAGCTTAGAACAGCAACCTCAGTTTCATAATATATTTACAGTGAGTGTGTCAGAAAGAACCCTGTGGAATGATGAATGAAATGAAAGAAAATCTTCAATATTCTAGCTGTGCAACAACAATAGCAACCTGAGCTTTGAGCAACCTTGAGCATCATTATTGAAAAACATCTTCAATGAATATTTTTTGTACTGATTTTGATTAATTCTAAAAAAACTTGGAGGAATGCAGGAGAATATCAAAGGAAAAAGACCCGCGATGTGTTGAGACGATTTTAAATGAACCCGTTCATAAAAAATATAATTGGCGAGTATTTACAGTGGGATTAAGGGAACTGCCATTGTATCTTCCACGACAGTGCAAGGGAGAGAAACGCGATATAGGGTTAGATTAAAGTCGTGAAATAATTAAACTCAAAGGTTTCCCGATAATTAAAAAGCAGGAAATAACTCATTGTCACCCATAGAGTCGTGAAGTCTCGAATGAACGCAATAATAAGTAACAGATAACAAAAGATTCTTTGACGATCTCCGACATCAAAGTGTATATATCGTGCACATTACACGCCGAATCGGGACCCTCTTATCCCTTAATACCATACAAATCCGCGCTTGCATATAAGAGAAACCAAGGGCTTACCGAGGTTTTTGTTATGCCGTGACATTGTTCTTTTCGCTGATTTGAGGGAAATCGGAAGCGTAAGATGAATTTATATCACACGCCTAAATGCTTTCTGATGTGATGCTGTGGCGGAGATACCGTTTTATTAAGAAATTGGAAACTCTTTCAACAAATCTACCGATGGAAGTCTTTAGAGGAAATGAGTATGGAACTGAAAGTGTATTTTTGTTTACTTAGTGCGTGAGGATCAATACTTTTTCAACAAATTTTTGTTGAATGTACAACAACAATTTATGTTGCTTTCTCTGATTTCGAATTGATTCCACTTTCTATACTTTCTCCAGTTTTTTATAAAAAATTTGTGAATCTCTCAAAGAAAGAAATAAAGGAATTAATTCCAGAATGAATCAGATATCATTAATAGCATTGCTACACAATAGAGTAAATGAAAGAGGTAAAAGTGGAATTTTACATGGATCACTATCATACTCAATGGACGAAGCAAATTTTTCACAATATGCTATTATGAACTTTCACAATGACCAGTTTTGGGTTGACTAAAATCCCCATGTTTTATTAGCATAACTACAACGCAGTTCTCAAATAAAAATAAACTCCAGAAACCATCTCATGCTTATACAACGAGACAAATTGGTAACTTCTCAATACCCTTCGCATCCAAATCAATTGGTCAAAACTGTTATAGTTTGAAAAGTTGAAAAACGAGACTTCCAAATTCAGATTCACGAAACAATCTGATTGATATGAGATTCGTGCACTAATTAGAAAAATAGAAAAACAAATAGAAAAACAATAATTTTATTAACTACTATATTGATTGTTCACCATAATTTCCCATGATGAAAAAATCACATTTTCAATACTATTCTTACACGTACACATTTATTTAAGCGTAATAATATCATAAACCCTTTTATATTCGTTCTTCATCCTTCACCAGCCATATTGTATATTGTTATTGTCAACTTCAATAATTACCAAGTTCTCTACCACTTCTAGAGTTTATATATACATTTTTAGATTGCAATTTCAATAGTTATTTTTATATTGTAAATTAAACATGTATATACATTCTACATATGAATTAATTTTAGATTATCTTTTTATATTTTGACCTCTAATATTACTCTGAATGTTTATATTGTTATATTACTTTGAATTAGCCTCATATATGTATGTATATCCACACACAAGCAGTACTGCTTCCGTGGTATTACTTCATTCACAATCTGTACCCTATATTGCTGTGATTGAAATTATTATTATTATATTAATGTGTCTGTGTTCAGGAAATTATTAAATGTTCCGCCATTTTGTAGTAGGTGAAGATATTGACTTCATATCCTAGGATTGTGAAGTATTCGTCAGGAGCTTCAAGAAGATGTATCATAAGACCCCCCTTTCTATTAAATTTTTTTCCCAGATGACGCCCAGTCGCCATCTTGGAAGTTTCATCTGTCACTTTCACTCAAAAATAAAGTATTCATGCATTAATTTCATTATCCAAAATTTCAATTTTTTAAGTTGACCTGTTCAAAAAATAAAAGGGGGGACATTAAAGAAATGCACTGTATTTCTAAATAAGAAAACAGGTCAAATTTCACTTTGATTCAAATTTTACCCCTAATTTTTCAAATTTCATTGCTTTTACTCCATAATTAATAAACTCAAAATGAACGACAAACACAGTGAAACTAAGGAAAAATTATTTCACAATACCCACTCAAACCACCAGCAAATTGGCCACACTTTTCCATTCTGATACCACATATTATATTTATGACAAAATAATTATACTTGGTTGAACCGTCGGTCAGGGGTGTTCTAAGGGTCGACGCTTGGGGCGTCTGAGGACGTCACTAACAACACATGGCTTCATGACGTTGCGTAAGGCGTGAAATGAATGGTAATTATAAGTGGAATGAACTGTCAATTCGAGAGTTTTCTATAACACAAAGAAGGCGTGTTACTCAGACACATATTGGTTTTCCTTGTTTACTGCCCTTCAAATGAATCGATACTAGCACACAGTGTCATGAAGTGAAAAGAGGAAACACTCATTGTGCCACCTCCTATAGCTCTCCCAGTGAACTAGAAAATAGAGAAGAAAATTTGATTACTAGCAATGCCAGTTTGGCTTTGAATTATGATACATTGAAAATTACTTGGCCGAAAAAGCCACTCAATCGCAACAGTTCGTCCTATCCAGTAACCTCAAAACCTCTCATTTAAATGTTTGCACTGTCGTGTCCTCTAGGATATCAGTAAGAACTAGACAGACAGTTGTTTGACGTAAATTCAGTTATGCACCACCTGTTGAATTCACAGAAAGGAACAGAACCTATCAGGGTTTTTCATTAAGTGCTTCCTATTTTTCAATTTAAATAAAACAATTTTTTATTCGTTGGAAGGAGCTATTGATGCCATTATGTGAAGTACAATCATCTTCCAATAAAAAAATATTTGGTGAAATGAAACAAATAAAAAAAGGAACAATGGAAAGCTTTGTCTGCAAGTAGTAAGTAATACTGACGGGAACAAATGGAATGATTTAGTCGACTTCTTCGATGGTAGGTCTTGGGCCTCCGGCGACTCCGTCTGCTCCAGGAGCAGCCCCGGCACCTGAAAAACCAGGCATACCGCCTGGTGCCCCACCGGCGCCCTGGTACAGCTTCGTGATGATAGGGTTGCAGATGTTCTCAAGCTCCTACTGCTTGTGCTCATACTCTTCTGTCTCTGCCAACTGGTTGGCATTTAACCAAGCGATAACTTCGTTGCACTTCTCCATCACGGTGGTCTTGTCGCTCTCACTGATCTTGTCCTTGATCTTGTCATCCTCCATGGTGCTCTTGATGTTGAAGCAGTATGACTCGAGCAGGTTCTTGGCAGTGATGGTGGCCTTCTGCTTCTCGTCTTCGCCTCGGTACTTCTCGGCGTCGTTCACCATCTCTCGATGTCTTCCTTGCTGAGGCGGCCCTTGTCGTTGGTGATGGTGATCTTGTTCTCCTTGTTGGTGGACTTCTCGATGGCCGTCACGTTCAAGATACCATTGGCGTCAATGTCGAAGGTGACTTCAATCTGTGGAACGCCACGAAGCGCGGGTAGGATGCCAATCGGTTAGAATTTACCCAAGAGGTTGTTGGCCTTGGTCACGTATAGTTCGTATACCTGAATGTGAACTCCAGACTGGTTATCAGAGTAGGTGGTGAAGATCGGGGGTCTGTTTGGTTGTTGAATAAAACATCGTTCAAATGTCCGCCACGGCTTCTCTGGGGGGGGGGGCGCATCCGAAACGTCCAATTTTTCATGACCCTGGCACATAAATCAGGCTGAATTTGACTGAGGGCATGGGTTATGTTGACTTTGATGACCGCTGTGGTTTATGGCTCATTCGCATACACCTGCAACTTGTGAAAACCCCACAAAAATAAGTCTAACGGGGTCAAATCGCACGATCTCTGTGGCCAGTTCACATCACCTCCACGTGAGATGACCATGACCTCAAATCACTCGTGCAGAATATACAATGTGGCATAAGCTGTGTGGCGCGTAGCGACGTTCTATTGAATTACATGTTGTTGGTGTCCAGATCATCCAATTGAGTCCAAATGAAGTTGGTAATCATTGACCTATACTGCTCACCGTTGACACCGATGACCTGGCCAACGTCCTTCTCGAAGAAATATGGAGCAATGACGTCATCTGCCCAAAATCCACACCAAACAGTGACCTTTTCGGAATGCATTGGACGCCCGTGGATCTCATGAGGAATGGTACCGTCCCAAATTCGAAAATTTTGATTGTTCACGTACCCATTCATTCAGATATGGACCTAATTGCTGAAGATGATTTTTCAATGAAAATCAGGGTCAACTGCTCCAGAGCCTATGGTCGTTTACCTGTAGTTCCTGGGTCAGTGAATTTTGTACGGGCGCAGTCCCAAAGTTGTGGTCAACGAAATGCCGGATTTTTGTGAGCGACGCGAAGTCGACTGCCTTGGATTCTCCTGCACACTCTATCTGACAGTGGAGATATTTTTGGCAGATCTTACGTTTCGGGTATTGGTCGATCGTTTACTGAACCAGTTGACTCAAATTTATCCATCACATTTCGAATAGTCCTCTCGGTAGGACGATTGTGGAGACCGTAAAATGAGCGAAGCGCACGGTACGTTGCCCGAACAGAAGAAACATTCTGATAAAACAATTTTATCATTTGCACGTGTTGTTGAATGTAATATATCTGACCATGGTGCTTAGGAAAAACAGACTGAATATATGGCAACTAATTTGACAGATGTAGCTTCAATAAAATGACCGTTATCAATTGTCAAAAGTTCGGAAGTCCCTGTTGTTGGAAGATCCTATATATTGATGAGGGAGGGGGGTGTTTAACATTAGAATGTATTCTATTTGATACAGCAATTTGAAATGGGCATACATTACCCTCTATTTTTAAAGGAAGACCTATATAAAATAATAAAAATACGTCGTATATTGTAAAAATTATATCTAACATCTTTAATTAGTGCCATTTTCTGAAGAACGAATTAAGGCATTGTTCAAAAGTGAATTTCATAGGTTTTCAAAACGAAAAAGGATTATTTTCCAAAATAATGACTATCTAAAGAAAGCTAAGTACAGTTTGTTGGCGAAGTTCATGACTACGACAAGTTACTGACTGATTGGACTTTTCAGTGGTTTATATTACTCAGTAACTTTCTTTAGTGAATTTTTCCCTTTGCCCTTTATCACACTTAAGCATATTTTCTATTCATTTAGCCTATTTTTAGATGTAAGAGGCTATTCGACCAAAAATAAGTAAGAAACATAGAGAAAACTCATCTATTGATATTTGGGTATGTTATACAATCAAATATCTTTCATATTGACGCCCTATTGGGTTATTATTATCACTATCACCACCAACACTTCCTCAGAAAATTTAAAGACATTGCTCTCCCCATTTTCCCGACACCGTAATTATCTCAAGCAGCATCAGTGTTGCATCAAACACAGCATCCGATGGCATCTTTTCCAACTTTTATCCTCGCTCCATTGATTGAGTATCCTTATGGAACTCTGCGGAGTCTAACGATCGCTTCAGCCGAGAAGTGAAGAGCCATCACACTTTTTCGGCGTATTACATCATAATTTTGTAGCTTGTTATGCAACCATATCTCAAGTTATGTCTTAATGGCTACCACCCTGTCAAAAGACTTCACTTTCAGGAGCGTAATAAGAAATTTGAGAAGCTGCCAAGTCATTTTTCAGACCTTCACGGTTGAACAGTTCTTTATAACCCATATTGCGAACTGGTATTTTATTTTCAGGCACTTCACTCGTAGAAAATCATAGATAATAGCTCATGTCACACTGACTTTGAACACTTCTCACAACCGTGGGATATGTGATCATTGGGTCCGAGAATCATGTTCCCTAAGAAAACAAAGGAAACCAAACTGAAATCAAATCAAATTTATTCTCAAGATAATATACAATTCGTTGTATAGCATAGTTATTATTTTTAAATTTCAATAACGGATCACAAATTGAAGTATACGACATAACATTCAAATTAACAGTTCAGAAATAACATTTCTAACTCGTGCGAACTCGTTTCCCCTTGTATTCGTGCCACGTGCCAGTGTAAGGTTTAGGAACCACACGTGTAAAGGTATGACCTCGTTAATCCTTAGCTTGCTCGACTTTTGAGAGTTGTCGTTTGTAAGGGGGCGACAGCTGGTGAACGGAAAAACAGATTTTAACAGATTTTTTTCAACAGAGTAGGCTGAAAGTAGACCCACTGTTATTCGAAAGTGCATATAGATTATAACGACAAGGAGCACATTTTCTGTGATTCAATTGCTCATATCTAATGTATCTCAATTAAATTCGATGTCAACGTTTAACTTGCCTCTAAATCTTTCAATTTTCATTTCAATTATCTAGAGTACATTGTTGAACTATATTTGTAACATGAATTCAAGAACTTCACATACGAGTGAACTCATGGGTGATTTTAATATCCCATTCATTGTGGCCAAATTTGTTTTTGATTTTGATATTATAACAAAAACTTCAACACTGAAGTACTATAATATTAAACTAAAAGTTTGAATAACATAAACTACTTAAAAACAGTAGGGATAGTTTATTGCATAGGATAAAAGGGTTCGCTTGTATTTATGGAATTATGCATATTGATTCTTTTGATACTACGTGTGTTTAAACACTATATGAAGTGGTCGTTTTTGGAGATAGCGAAGACAATTTGGTTATACCCCGTTAGATTCAATTTGGTCAAGCGTATATCAAAGTGAGAGATTCCAAACTGTTACAGCATACTCTAAGATTTGTCATATGTTACTTTTGCTCAATCATATTATTTGGGCACCACATTTCACGAACTGGAGGTTATGAATTATTGCTCTTCCGTGTTAGGAATCACACGTTAAAAGGTAAGACCTCGTTAATCCTTAGCTCGCACAAGTTTCGACTTCTGAGGGTTGTCGTTCGTAGGGGTGCGACAGCTGGTTAACGAAACAGATTTAGAGTCTGAAAAATAACGCATTTGTGATTCAATTCCAGCCCTGTTTCGAGCCACCATACGTCTCAAAAGTAATGCAAAACTGTATTTTATTTATTTATTTATAAACGGATTTCACATTTTTTACTTATGAAAATACAGAAATATACTTAAACTAAATGTATACTAAAAATGAACAATTTAGCAGTACTACAATACTTGTGATATACTGTTTGGAACCTTTGGTGTAGTAATGAATATTCAGTACTACAGTAATAGATGGACACCTATACTACAAATCTTTTTAAGTTGGTTTTGAATGTATTTAATGTTTGTCGATTAAAATCTAAACCTCTATTGCAATATTCATTTCCAAATCTTACAAAACGTGACAAAGCACTTTGATAACCATAATTTGTGCGATGGTAGGGAACTTGGAATAATTCAGAGTTACGAGTAGGTCTGTTTGGAACTTTAAAATAAATCGAGTGGAGCAATGAAGGACAATCAGTCTCCCCTGTTAGTATCTTATGCAGAGTTATCAGGTCAGTCTTGTTCTACTACCTTCCAAGCTAGTAATATTCAGATTTTGCATAACTTGCATGTAATCGTAATCACCATATTGTAGATTCATTTTAAAAGCTATACACCTCAAAAAAAATTTATGTACTCTTTCTATTCAATCGATGTGAGTTTGATAATATGGTGACCACACTGGTGAGGCGTTTTGAATGACCGAATAAACCAATGTTAGATATAAGGTTTTAAAAGCCAATACTGATAGTTTTTCAGCATTTCTAGAAATGAAACCCAATAATTGAAACGATTTGCTGACTGCGGAGTCAATAAGATGTGCAAAATTTAATTGATGATCAAATATGACTCCTAAATCGCAAATTTCAAAAACCCGTTTAAGACTGTTTTCAATTTTGATAATCAAATTGAATAGGATTCTTGGACCTAGAAAATGAAATACAATAGCACTTATCAACATTCGGAGACATTCCATTATTTTGTGACCAGTTGATCAATTCGTTCAGATCAGATTGAAGACATTTACAGTCAAAATTGGTTTTGATTGGCATATAAATTTTGAGGTCATCAGCGAAGAGAAGATATTTACAGTGGCGAAAATTTAGAGCTATATCATTAATAAAAATATTAAAGAGAAGTGGACCCAGATGTGATCCCTGCGGGACGCCTGATGTGACCTGAATATCACTGGAAATGTGCTTTCGAATTTTAAAAAGACAAGCATGATTCAGTAGGGGCAATGACATCTCGCTGACGAATGAAATGTAGGACCTATCACAGGTCCCTGGGGAACTCCACCCACTGCTGAATATGACAAGTAAAGTTGGTTATCAATTTCAATATTTGAAGGTCTGTTCGACACAGGCAGCGCAAATCACGTTAAATTTTTTCGACCAATGGTCGGCAAATGTCGAAGACACATTTATTGCTAGTTTTTAAGTGATTCAGACCTTCGAGATCCAAGCAAAATATGGTTGATCTCTCAGTGATGTTTCACTCTATGTGTTTGAGGATGATATATATTAAAAACTTATTTAATGATAGTTTCCAGAGTTTGACTCATCTCCAATTTTCAACATATATAGTTCCTGGTTTCCTCAATAATAGCAAGCAGGTACGAATCCATTTCAGAGGAGCTACTTGCCATTGCCGAGGCGAGAAGCTGAAAATAAAAATATAAACCTAAACTGAATTCTAAGAAAACATTCTATACAGTTTTTCACCTTCACATCTGGACATTCAATCCTTTCAACATATGCCAAAGGAAATATTGAGACGTTGTTGAATAGTATTTTTTTGGTTTCGAATATGGAAAAGAAAGCCAAGATCATTTTTTCCATTGACTATTCAATTTGCAGGCAAAGTTTATGAATACAAGTTACTGTCAGAGTGGATTCCAGTGGTTACGCAGTAACTTTCTATTGTGAAGTTATCAGTTTGCTCTTCAATTTTTTTCAGCTGACTTTTGAACACATTAATATTTAGGGAATTCTTAAGAGCTATTGGATGCATATTATATAATTTACACCTACCGTACTCTACGCTTTTTTTATACAAAGAAGTTCTTTGAGCGTTTGGTACGGTTAGATCTTTCGAACGAGTATTGTGGTTATGATTTAGAAGAGAGGACTGAAAATTGGATTTATTTTTGAAAACGTATGCACTAGCCTCTAGTATGTAGGTGCTGACATCTGTAAGAATTAGCCGTTTAAGAGCATCTCTACATGAATCACGGTACCCTAGCTTAGCTTTTATTCTAACTGGAGGAGAAATATCCTTTTAACAGAAACACTCACACCCTAGTTGAGAATGCCATATCGAAGGTGTGAATGGAAGTTAGCATGGTACAATGTTAAGAGTATACTAGAGCTGCAGTGATTTGACATGAATGTAATGAAATAACAGCTTTTCTTCAGTTCATTACATGATGTATCAATATGTTGATTCCATATTAATTTTTATTAAGAACAATTCCTAGCATATTTACAGTTTCTACAGGACTGATTGATTTTTCACTATTTTCATATAGTATCATATTCGAATCCCTTTGATCACGTCTGCTGAACAATATGGTGTTAGTTTTGGATTTGTTGAGTTTCAAATTGTTCTTTTCAGACCACAATATGATTTAATCATATATATCCTCAGCAGTAATATGGAGTGCCTCTATGTTGTCTTCAACAATCAAAGTATTTGTATCTTCAGCATAACTTGTAACGAATACCGTTAGTAAACGGTATTCGTTACAAGTTATGCTGAAGTTATGCATCAGTTAATGGTACTAACGAGTACCATTTACTGATGGACGTAATTAGATCATTAGCAAATAACAAGAAAAAAAGGGGCCTAAATTCGAACCCTGGGGAACTCCCTGCTTTATATCATAATCATCGCCTGTAGATTGACCAATTCTCACTTTTTGCCTCCTACCTATAAGATTTCACCAAATCATGTGGTACCTCTCTTAAACCTGATCTATAAAGATTAGATAGTAACAGTTCATGGTCCACACAATCAAAATCACGTGAGAAATGTGTAAAAAGGCCCATGACACATTTTTTTCTGGTCGAGAGCATTAACAATTCTCGACTGAAATTCACATAGGGCTGACTCTGTACCCTTGAATTTAGTGAAACCGTGCTGTGAGGATGACAATAGTTTGTTTTGATCGTAAAACATTATCAACTGCTGTTTAAAATTCAACTCGAATGGCTTGGAGAGACTTGACAGTAAGCTTATTGCTTTATAATTGTCTAGGTCATTCACATCACCTTTTTTAAATAATGGACATACTGTTGCAAGCTTCAAATTTGCTGGGAAAATTCCATTTACAGCTCTAATCTGTAGCTGTGAGAATAATTTTTTTGATAAGATAGTCAGTCCATGAAGAAGTGAAACATTTCATACGAAGCTCTACACTAAATGAGAGAAAATTATCCAAATGCGACCCTGTCCCTGTTTGGCATCTTCACGAATTTCAGAGAACAAAAAAGGCGAAAATGCTCAGAAATAAATTCTTTTTATTGGGATTTCACGTTAATGAGATGCAGGGCTGTGAGATTTTTGCTGAAGGTATTTTTTATTTGTTATTATGTAATGAATCGCGGAGCGACGTCATAGTCAAAAAAATAGATGTACTTGGTTGAAAAAAGTAGACTAGAATGCTGCAGTGTTCGGCAAAGGAAGAAAGAACTCATCCAGTCAATGTTTTTTACACAAAACTCCTTTTGTTGGATGCACGGAAAGGAATAGTCTGGCTGATTTCGAGCAGGCATTGTTGGACATGTTTCAGTAAAACACAAAGAAAGTACTCCTTCATTTAGTGAAAAATGTTCAGCATGGGAACAGAATTTTCAAGTCACAAAACGACGTTGATGATAATGTAAATTATCTTATGTGAAAGAAGATAATATATACTTCATGCCTACGGGTTTTGGAACGTACAGATATACAAAATAAAGTGAATGTTCCCGGGCTACAAACATCCGATTGGTGATTTTTCAATTTTTTTTATGTTGTACGCGATTTTCTGCATCGGGATCAACGAATTTGCATCAAATTTTGTGTAAAAAATAGAATCAAGTGCTCAAAAACACTTGAAATGTTGACAGTGGCATACATTGATTGTACTCTGAGTCAGAAAAATGTTTACAAGTGGTACAAGCTTTTCACAGACGGTCGAGAAGATGTGAATGAAGACACTTGCTTCCTGGACGCCCTAGCACATCAACAACCGATAAAAATATTGAGAACCCGAAGAAAATTGTTATGAGGAATATTCGAATCCCTATTAGAGAAGCTGCTGAGGATGTAGGCATATCGGTTGGCTGATGCTATGCAAGTTTTTCGTGAATTTTGGGAATGAAGCATGTAGCAGCGAAGTTCGTTTCAGAATTGCTGAATTTTGACCAAAAAAATCGTGAATGAGCATCGCTCAAGAATTGTTAAATGACATCGACGGTGATTCAAATTCACTCAAAAGGGTCATAACTGGTGTAGAATCATGGGTGAATGGTTATGACTTCGAACCCAAGGTAAAATCATCTTACACAGTAAAAAGTATTTCTTTTAAAGAAGATCTTAGGTTGCTTTGAAATTTTTATCTGTATGGGACAAACTATTACTTCATGCCAACAGCGCCATGTTCCACAAGAGAATCACACTTTTTTTAACGAAGAAATAAAATTTCTTGGCCTTTCAATGACATCATACGTTTGATTATATTATTGCGAAGATGAACTATTTTGAATCAAGAAAATATAATATCATCTCAAAATCTACCACCTATTTAAAGAGAAAAATAAACTGTTTCAAATGGAGAGCAATATCAATTTGATCTGAAAACTTATTGTTTGTTTGAATTCAAAACTGTATCCTTTCAAATAACTGTGTGAATCTATATACAAAACTATATTATGATCGACTGAAAATAACAGGAATTTTGCTTAGAATGAACAGGATTTCTTTTAAAGTTCGCGTACGCGCCAGTATGTGTTGGAAATTGACGTTGGTGTGTTGTGATTTTTTTTAAGGAGGAAGTGTTTTATGTTTCTCTAGGTAGTGCAATTCTTTTCCGATTATTTTGTATCTACCATAATGAAACAAATTTTACAAGACTGGGGTCTTACACAGTTGGAAGATATTTTCATGGGTAAGTATTATAATTGGATAAAATTGAGGTGTTTGGGTTACTTGAGAAAGAAACTCCGCTATATCAGTAAGTACTGCGTTGTATACCTAGTACCGAAGAGAAAGTGGTGAATTTTGACAGCAACTCTTAATTTTGCCCTCATTTTGCGAAAATTATATCAATGCTTCGTAATTTTTCACACATGCATTATTACACTTGCCGAGCTCTGCAAGTGTATATTAATTTGAACTGAAAAATCCTCCACGTCGATTCAAATTCGCCAATCTCTTGTTTTGAACATATATTTTATCTTGTTTTAAATAAGTGAATTGTTATTTTCTTTTAGACCGATTTAATTTTTTATTGAACGAGAGAGATACTTATAGTTTTGACAATAAATTATAATACAAAAATACCAAAATAGGCACCAGTAGGTGTAAAAAGCACCTACATCTGACAGCTACTTTCTGATTTCAACATGTAAATGTTTGTTGAATTCCGAAATATCTTTGCTTTCTGTAATTACTTCAGAAATATTTTTATGTTATCAATTGGGAACAAATTGAATATACCCTACTCAGCTTGAAATTATTTAATATATTTCTTTCAGGAATGTAAGAAATAGGTAGAAACATTATCAAACTCACTAGAGGAGAAATCAGAATTTCCAAAAACGTGTTTTTATAGTTTCATAGTTTCACCTTTCTAGATATTTGAAATAGTGGCTAACGATGATGTGCTGATTTCTTCTTCCGTTTCAGTGATGTTCCGGCAATTGTGAATAAACAAAAGAAGAATGCAGAACTTGATAGACTATAATAATTTTTTTAATGTTATTTACCAGAATGGCATCTAGTTTTGAAAACTTCATTTGTGTGAAATTACTAGTAAATTAATTCATTTGGTTGTCTGAGTTGTAATGTTGTTTATAAGCTTCAATTTTATTTTATTCGTTAATGTGCAATTTGTCAAGAATATGTCCTTTTTTTTATATATGTTTTTGGATTGAATGTTTATTTCTGTTATTTGTATAACTGTATGGTCTCTCAATAGTGTGCGGTTGGAATATGACATTTAAGCAAAGATTAGCAAAGAAAATTTAGTTCTCTATTACGGTTTGTTTTTTATCATATGCTTTTTCAGGATAATATTAATGATTTGCAATTGCTTCAAATGAAACAATCATAATATATAATGTATTATTTAATTTCTATATTGAAATGTATGCACAATCTTGGTGGAATATTTTTTTTACTTGAAAGAAGCATTTATTCAGTCCATTTGTATTAATGATTCAAATTCAATTTGAGAGAATATATTTCTCAGTTTATAAAAATATTTCTTCATGAATATAGGAGAGCAAGATTTCTTTAAATCGAGATAATGTTCTTCACTTTGAGATTTTAATTTTTACTCTGTACCGGAAGAGCCCAGGAGAGCGAAGACCAAAAATTGAACGCCAAGCTCACTTTTTTTCTTCTTCTAGTGCATCAGGAGTTCTTTCCGCATGGTCAACGGTCAATAAGGAGTATTAACTTGAAGTTATGTGCCGCATGCGAAAAGCAATACAAAGGAAACGTCCGGTATGTTGGAAAAAACAATTAATGGCTTTTGCATTACGATAATGCACCTGCTCACTCGTCAAAATCGCTAAGAGAGCTCAAGGACATACCAAAAAGTTCATATCAAAACTACTCCGAGAAACTCCTCCAACCACTTGAAGCCATGGGTTTCCGGGGAACGCCACTCAACTTGATGGACAGCTACCTCAGTAAAAGAAAGCAAGTGGTTAATATAGATGGCACGATAAGCTCAAAGAAAACTTTAAAATACGGCGTACCACAAGGTACTGTGTTGGGCCCTATACTATTTAATGTATGCATCAAAGAACTATTCAAAACAACAACACAAGTTGCCATTATCATCTTTGCTGATGATTCTGCGATCTTCTATAAAGACTCATCCTGGCAATCTCTAAAAACCAAAGCTGAAAAAGGCTTTACGAATGTAATGAACTTCTTTCAACCTCGACTACTCACCATCAATTTCCAAAAAACCTTTTTCTTCCTTTCACATGCTACAGCGATAATCTCCCAACATGAATATTGAACATTGAATATTTGGGAATTATAATAGACTGTCACCTCAGATGGAACTGCCACGCAGTCTTTGTATCAAAAAAAAAATTGAAAGCATGGTCAACAGGTTTAAAGTCTACAGAGAAATATTTGACTTGAAATACATGTCAATTCTGTATGACACATTGATTCAGACACATATAACATACGGTATAAAGGTTTGGGGTGGTATAGCAGACACCTACTTAAAACCATTAGAGACATCACAAAAATGGATCTCAAAGTTCATACCCCGCAAAAACTATAGATACTCAACTTCTTCCGTCCGTTCTCGCTGGATACTTCGGCAGTAACATCGGCAGGGCGAAATATCCAGTCTGGAAAGACATTTGCATTGAAGGGGCTAATGAATGTGGAAGAATAACCATTTGTTGCGTTCTTAACAGTGACTGCTTTCATATATGCTGGGCTGAAAATCTCTGCAACTTGGAAATGTGTTACAGTCCGGCCTGGATGATTCTTCAACCATGTGGTGATCTCTTGATTATAGCATGAACGAAAAGCCGAATAAAAACTCACTTCCAGAGGCTGCACCCGATGGGTACAGTCTGGGGGGAAGCAAAACAGCACTATGCCACTTTTGCGTAACTTCCAAAAAAAAAACTGTATGTTTTTGATGCCATTAGCCATCCCATTATTTTTTGTTTAACAGCATCGATGGCTTGCTGCATATTTTGCTCGGGCCAGTTTTGTCTGGAAGACTTTCTCTCGTACCGACCCATCACTGTAATAATAAATAACTATGCTTCGAAAGAAGCCATCAAAATAAAAAAATAAATATGATTGTATGAGATGCATACATACTTGTATGCACATCCACACAAATAGTATGCCATCTCGGACACATATACAGGAAGATCCTTTTGCTAACCCATATTTTAGTAGCTTTGTTTTAACGACACCATAATATAGTATATACTAATTAAGCAACCAAAGAACATAAATACATATTGGGACTCACCTTAATTTCAAATAATCATCAATAATGAGTCAACTTCTAATCAGTTCATAAAAACTTTTATGAGGCAAAAATTGACTGGCTAGCCTACTGCCTCCAAAACGAATCTGTCGCATGGCTTTTGCACACTGTTGCTGAATGTTGGAGCATTGATGATAGTTTTTGGTCAGAACAGCGCCAAAGTTTTAATACGTGTTATGCTGTCTCAGGCACATCTTGCCTACCCAATGAATACTATATAGTTTAAAAAAATATGTTTTTTCGTTAACCAGCTCTGGCACCTCTACGAACGACAACCGTCAGAAGTTGAAACTTGTGCGAGCTAAGGATTAACGAGGTCTTACCTTTTAACGTGTGATTTCAACACGGGTTGGACGATAGCAAGTGAAAATCGATCGTTCAGATTAGGGCTTGAACCACCGACCAATTCGAGTGAGTGAACAAAGCGACCACGTCGAACCGCCTCGCTACCGACCGAACCGTATGTAAGGAACTTACATCATGTAAGTGGCAACCATTCTGTTTGTTGTTCAGTATAAATACATCTCTATTCTATTCTATTCTAAAATACAAGCACTTCAAGAGAATTCGCGCTCTAAGAGCGGTACCTGTGCGAAAGTAGCGATTCACTGGCGAATAAATTCATTTAGAAAAACGTTCCCAGGAAGTTTTTTTCACATAAACGCAGTTCTTCAGATGAAAGAGTTCTTAAACAGTGAAGTTCGAGATGTACTGAGTTGAACCTCAAAACCATGAGCAACTACGGTCTGTTGCGTATTTCTAAGATGTTCTACTCTTGGTGGAATCGAATGAGGAGATATTGTTACTATTTGTGAATTATCTCGGATTTAGCAGAGCGTAAGTGAAATTTCATCACTCATATTTACCGGATTGTCAGCAACAAGTGAAAATTGATGATAATATCTCAGCTAGTTCATTTTAACGCAAGGTGTGCCGCAAGGTAGCATGCTTGGCCCGATTTCATATACATTGTACACTTCAAACTTTCGTCATCATTTTACACACTTTAATCATCAACTATATATTCCGACGACCTTCAAATGTATTTTTCTTTCATTATGAACAATACGGAAGCCGCTGATGGTATGACTAGACCTTTCAAGAATTGTTACATTGTCGAGATCACTTTTTAAAAATCAAAGCTTCAGAGTCATGCACCATTTATTCGGAAATGAAATCCCGAAAATGGAGGCTACTGATTAATTACGAAATGTGCAATAATAAATAATCTTTATAAATCTTGATTTTCAAATAGACTCAAAGTTACGATTCGACAAACATGCCACTCCAAAATCGTGGGCAACACTTAATAGTCGTGGGTTATTTCTTCTTGTATGGATTGCATAACAATGATGTTTAATTTTTCCTTATCAAACAAAATCCCGAACTGTCAGATGAAAAAATACTATTCCCGAAAAAGTCTAACCGACATTCTCACATTTTTTGCTGAATTTTCAGTAACGATTGTTTTCTCTACGTGCTTCTACGAGAATTCTAGCTCCTCTAAACGAAGTCTAGAGAGATAAAACAGATTAAACATGTACTGGTCAAATATCAAACGCTTGGAACGAATGTAATGAAACACCGCATCTTTGTGGCGAGAGGCGAATGAAAGAAAAACAGACACACGCGTATAGGCGTCAAATAACTAATACCCTCATTCTCATCCCCGAACAAATAAAGTTTAAGTCACGTGTTCTTCACGCCACCATAATTATGTATGAATAGGGTAACGCATTTTCTGAGCCGCATCGCAATATGACAAAATGCTGAGCTATTATTAGAGAACATGATATTTATTCGAATCCGTGGTTGGAGAATAGAAAACGAACAAAGAGATTTATTTTAAGACGAAAGCTTGAACCAGAAATAATTGAGGTATGGTTAATATACCGAGTGAGTCAGTAACAATAGTGCAATGATAATAGTATTCCATATGATATATGAATTCAAATAATCCCGGAAGTATTACTAATGATCTGGATTATGATGGTATTGTGGTATTGATCTTTTTTTTTAGTTTCTACTAAAAATATATCGAAAGATAGCTGGCGCATCGTTAATTTCGAATTAAACAAAAAATCTAAAAACATTACATTTTTCCGGACTTATTCAAAATCTCAAGAGTTTTGCCTTTAATGAAAAAAAAAACCTTGAAACTATAGACAACTTTCGCCCAATCTCAATGATTAACACGTTTCCTAAAATTATAGAAATTTTTCTCAAAGAAAGGTTAACACATTATTTTGAAAAGAATAACTTTCTCGCCAGCACTCAATTTGGTTTCCGCCAAAACAAATCTACAATAAAGGCACCAGTGAAGGTCATGGAGGACATTGCCGATGGCCTTGAAGAAAAGCAACATTCCATCCTTTCTATGTGCGATTTGTCCAAGGCGTTCGACTGTGTCTCACACGAACTACTGTTAGAAAAGCTATCTTATTATGGGGTTAGAGGAACATCACTCAAATTGATGTCATCATGTTTAACAAATAGGCAACAACTGGTCAAAATGAAAAATACCAGATCCGAGTTCAGGACGGTGAAACATAGAGTTCCACAGGGATCGGTCCTTGGTCCTTTGCTTTTTATCATTTACATAAATGGCATTTGTCAGCATATGCTACAGGATACAGCCACCATTCTTTTCGCTGACGATACGTCACTTATCGATAATTCGTCAGCATTTTAAAGCCTCAAAATTCTTGCAGAAAATTCGATTGACCTTGCTAGAAATTGGTTTTCTGCAAACTTCCTACAACTTAATGGTGAAAAAACGCATCAACTGATTATATCCAATAACAATAAATACACAACAGGAGAACACTGTAAACTTCTTGGAATTACAATCGATGACACTCTCAGCTGGAACTATCGTACTTAAAAACTGAACAGCGAGCTATCCAGTACAATATTTCTCTTAAGAAATATGCTGTAGGTCCCGAATCCCTCATTCAAATATATTTCGCTTTGTTTCACTCGCGTATTAGCTGTGGAACCATTCTGTGGGAAAATTCCAGCAATGCTCTAAACATCTTATAGGACGCAAGTCTTTGAATTCCTTAGGTTCTTTGATTTTGGGTATTGGTACCACGATAGACTGCTTCCACATACTTGGGAAAACTTTCTTCTCCAAGCAAAGGTTTATAATATGTAAAATAACTGGCACTATAGGTGGACAACGTAGATTTTAGAGAAAATTATCGAGATCATCTATTCCTTTTGATCTACTTTTTACTTGTGACATGAAGGTTAACAATTCATTTTCGGTGATCAATGTCAATTCTAGAAATGATGTGATAGAATCATTCACATTATTACAGTAAAATTGTTCCAGTTTTGGAATTGACCTTATTACACCGTTGTTGCTAAGCAATAAAAAAATCATTCGTGTTGTTAGGATCACATAAATGGGAGGGAAGGAAACAAAGGAAACTATACTGTATTGTCAGATCTTCACAAATACGACACGAGATAAGCAAACCAAATAGCACGTTTCAGGCTCAATAAGTCGAAGTCAAATTCCCTCAATTTGAAACTTTATAACAAGTTGAGCTCAGAAGTGCGTTCCCTGAATGATAGACATTTTAAGGCTAATGTGAAATGTCTACTCCTAAAAAATTGTTTTTATAGTGNCCTCCCACCAAATAAACTTATCGGCTTCGTTAACAATATCGGTTCATTTGGCCGAGTGTGAATAAGTGTGAGCCACAATAAACCCTCGCGGGTTGCGGTGGAGGGTCGAACAGACCCACTCACTTCAGACCTAACCTAACCTACATTATTTTGTATTCAGATATACCTTTTTTTCAGAAATCTCATTCGACGTGGAGGAATTAGTGAACTGATTTCAGCATATCCGAAAATTTGGGAGTCGTATCATGATGGGCTTCCTTTCCTTAGCAACTCTTAGAATCCTATGGATCCTGAAGTAACTAAAGAATCCGATCCTTAGTCGACATGAGAGATGGACGTCAACATAACGACCTCAACTGTCCTTCCTATAACATTGGATCAAGAGTAAGAGCCTCCCAATTCTCCAACTTCTGATCCTGTTCACAAAACAGGTTACTTGTTGCGACTAGGAAGCGACTAGGTGTCATCAAGACAAGAATTCTTGTCTTGATGACAACTTCTTGTCTTGTTTTGAGAAAAAATCAAGAAATTTAAAAAAATATCTTGGCGTTTTCTTGACATCTTATATCTTGTCTTGACTTAAGAAATTTCGAAATCTTGAAATTGTCGTGATTACCCGGTTCAGTGATTCCCGGTAATTCCTGAACGCAAAATTGATGTGCAGTTGCATGATTTATCCCGTTCAGTTAAAGTAGGGTAAATATTAACAAAGTGGTAATCTGTACCGGTTTCGTTATATTTTTGATGCGAGTTTGAGAATATTGTTGATAAAAAGTACATTATATTAAATTTATCCCTTATTTTTTACGATGAGTGACCGACTTTTCAGTAAAAACTAGGAATAAACTTACCTTTGGACAAACTGGAAATGGGCTCATAAACTTGATAACAAAAATGATAGAGACGCTACCGATGAGCAATTAATTTACTGCATTTAAGTTGCGAGAGATAAAATACTGAAACACTATAACATAACTAATTGGATATACTGTATAGTTTTTATTTTGGATCCTCGCCATAAAGTAAAGGCATTTTGCTCTCCATCTTGGGAAAAGCTTCTACAATCAGAGGTAGTTCGAAAATTTTAAAAAATATTTCAAGCTAACTACTTTAATTAATCTCAGAATGGTCTACAGAATGGTCTACAGAAGATAACGAATTTGATTTAGATATTACTTACCTATCTGAGAAAGCTGATAATAATAACTTACAATCTTGGAAGTATGAAATTAAAAAATGCTTAAATGAGCCTAGGTCAGAAGATTCTGACCTAGGCTCATTTAAGCTCATTTAAGCCTATTTGATTGTTGGAGAAGATACGAAAATGTCTACCCGTCAATATTGAAAATGCTGAAGAATTTTCTCGGAACGCCAGCAACATCTGTACCTGTGAAAATGCCTTTTTCAACAGCAGCTTCAACAAGAAAGCCCAGAAATTCGCTGGGCGTTGACTCCATAATAAGTGTTATGTGCCTCAATACATGGCTTATCAGATCCGATTTGAAAATGTGTTAAATTTGTTATTTAAAATAAAATCTAGTTTGCAATTAATTTTCAACAGTATTAGGTTAGGTTAGGTTAGGTTATTTTTAATTTATATTTTTGTAAAACGTTTTAGCAAAAACTATGTCATGTTACGTTAGAATATATTATTTTTTTCACAAATAAATACGTTTCAGAGTTTTCATTGTTAGTCAAAATATTTCAAGATGTGTTGTTTCCTTGACAAGAAATCTTTGGTATTGACATAAAATATCTTGTCTTGTCTTGAAATCAAAATTACTTCTTGTCTTGATCTTCTCTTAAAATCAAGATAACAAACCACCCCTGAGCAGGTAAAAAAAAAATGAACACATTTTTCTGATTCTGAAGAATCTACTGTAAAGAGAAAACGTGTTGTAGTTTATTAAAGTCTTGTGTTGAAATCTCACAGAAATGTTATTGTTTCATCAGTATCAGTCACATATCTAATGAATCATGTATCTACGAGGTGTGTCGAAAAAATTAGGTGAATGTTCGAATTTTACGGGCTACGTACTTAAGCGATTTTATATTTTTATATTGCTACACGCGTCTCAAACATATTTTCACAGTTTCAGCTGCTAAGCATGTTCAGTTTGTTGGCTAGAGGCATACAATTGTTTTGCGTGTTCAGCGATTTTCTGCAGTCGAAAAAAATTGATGAATTTACTGTAAAAACTGGAATTGAGCACTCAGAACACTTTGAATATTGAAAGTTGCATACGGTGATTGTACTCTGAGTCAGAAAAATGTTGATGAATGGTACAAGCTTTTCACAGAAGGCCGAGAAAATGTGAATGACGACGCTCGCCCTGGACGCCCCAGTACATCAATAACCGATGGAAATAAGGGAAAAATAAAGAGAATTGTCATAGAATCGTCGACTCACCATTAGAGAAGTTGCTGAGGATGTCGGCAAATTGGTTGTCTTATGTCAATTTTTTTTTGTGAATTTTGGTCATGAACCGTGTGGCGGCGACGTTCCTTCAAAAATTGCTGAATTTTGACCCAAAAAAAAAACCAAAATTGTTGAATGACGTCAGCGGCGATCTAGATTGGCTTAAAAGTATCATAACTATTGACAAATCATGGGGATATGATTATGACATTGAAACTAAAGTCCAATCATCCCAATGAAAGAGCCCAGGAGAGCCAAGACCAAAAATAACACGCCAAGTTCGATCAAAAGTCAATGTTTTGCTCGCTTCTCTTCGATTACCGTGGCTTATTGCATCAGGAGTTTCTGTCACATGATCGTACGGTCAATATGGAGTATAATTTTGAAGTTATGCGTCGTTTTGGAAAACAATTCATGGCTTTTGCATCACTGTAATGCACCTGCTCACTCGTCATCGCTTGTTTGAAATTTTTTGGCCAAAAACAACACCGTAATCATGCCTCGGCGACCGTATTTGCCAGATTTGACCACTTGCAACTTTTTTTCGTTCCCAAGATCGAAGAGATCCATGAAAGGACGTCGTTTTGCGACAATTGAGAGATAAATACCGAATTGCTGAGATAAAATAGAAGTTGTAGAGCAAATAAAGATTTTATGAGAAAAATTGAAATTCAGCTTATTTCTTGAACATACCTCGTACTACTATCTGAAGAAATCCAATATTTCGAATGATCCAACTGTACCCATCAGACTCGCAAGTGGGGTTGCTCCTAAATACTTGTGTGAATGTTTTCCTCTTCTGCAATGTACACATCAAAATGTGAAGTACTTGAACAGTTAAAATACGCAGGCGAAGTGTTATCTAAATTCTGTTTCTAATTGTGCCGTCCTCAGTTCGAGTGCTATATTTACATATCTATCAAAATCAGAACCTCAAAGGGTTATCACGCTAAGCAAGAATAATTAGATGATTGAACTGGGCATTTTGTATCAGTCAGCTGCACACTATCGGTTAATTGCCATCAATTAATTATCGTTATTGTGTGATGACACTGTAGAAACTATTGTTCGCCGTGCATTCTGCATGTGTAAATATTGGGTGTTTGAAACAAGTCATTAACATAACCGTTTTTAATTTCGAATGACAGTTCTCTCATTTGGTAGAATGTGCAGTAATTTGAGCATCACTGTTGAAAACGTTGACTTTATCTCGTTCAAAAATGGTGGTTGTGATTGATAATGAAACAATTTGGAAAATTTGTGACGTTTATTTCATTGCACAGTGTGTCCAAACTGAAGTTTGACATTTTTCATTACATCTATGTTCAAATATAACTTATCACAATTGAGGTTCATGGAAAAATCCATTCAGAATGCTATTGATTCATGCATACATGTCTAGATTGAAAACAAAAAAAGGGATATTGTGGTCAGTATCCCCGCCTGTCACGCGGGAGACCGGGGTTCGATTCTCCGCCGATGAGATACTTTTTTATTTTCATTTCTTATTTGATTTATTTTTTACTTATTAATTTTGTATCTATTTTAAAATCCTAAATTTGCTCATTCTTTGACTCTTAGGCGGAACGTCGTTCGTCGGGTCCGCTAGTATAAAATGAAATCTGGAAAATCATTATCAAAAATTCACTGATTCAATTATCGAACCTTCGATTCTTTCGGTAAATTCATAATTTCACTCCAGCTAGATTGAAAACCGCTCCAGTGTCTCCTTTATTTGAAAATGGAGAACCACCTACCTAGTTATTACAAAGGTTTGTAAATTTTATGTTAGCTCATTTACTCATTTCAGTTATAAAAATAGTACCATTCTGAAAAATCAACACGGATATCGTTTGGGCCTTTCTATAATTAGTGCCAATAATAGTTTATATNTATATATATATATATATATATATATATATATATATATATATATATATATATATATATATATATATATATATATATATATATATATATATATATATATATATATATATATATATATATATATATATATATATATATATATATATATATATATATATATATATATAGGTATATGTGAATATTATTTTATTCTTTCCAAGATCTACTTGAATTCTCTGAATGGTTTTTTCGCACTACAGAAAAATCCTTGAACGCTCTGAAAGCGGTGCCTATGCGAAAGTAGCGATTTTTGAAAATATTCATCTTCCATAAGAAATTACTATTATTTAATAACATATAACCTTACAACATATATCACTGGGCTCAAATGAAGCGAACCATCCCAAATTAAGCTCTACTTCACAACTAAGACTCCATTCTGGCAAAAAATTGTTAGATATCATTTCTATTGACCTAATGAAAAGTCTCTGAACATCGCCCGTTTCAATCAATCACCAAATCCCATCAATCACCCCATCTTCATTACTCAATAAATTCATTTACACAAAAAGCAATCAGATCGATTCCGAGGGATGCACGAAAATATTTATAAGTGCTGTTACTAATGACCATTTTAATTGACCCAAGGGTCGAGAGTGGACACGAGAATCTGGAGATTTATTGTTGTCGTCCGGGAACAAGTATTGGGCGTTTACTTGGAATACCGCACGCCATCCTGAGTGACATTTCATTTAACTCCTGCACCGGTTGTCACTCAAGGAGTTGCTGGTGCAAAAAGGGTAAGGTTTCAACATCGCAGTCGTAATTGTGAATTGCCGGGGTTAGTCATCTGTGAATCTGCTGAAATACCACCGTGTATCAAGCGATGAAGAAGGGTGGAAAGAAAAAGATGGAATGTATCATATTTACCAGCAACTTGATAACGAAAAACATGTACTCTCGCTGCTATTAAACTAAGACATTTGAAACAGTGTGTCTTGAGATTGCAGTCATTAAGCTGAATTCACTCGGAATTCCCGAAAATATTTTCAGTTTAGTTGTATCATATACGGAAAAATGACAGTGAGATGAAATGACATAAAATTCAAGTCATATGCAATTCAAATGGGTTCACCACAGGAATCGGTTTTGGGGCTCTTTCTCTGTATTCTCTATGTGAATGATTCACCTCCCGCCAAAACGGTCATCTCCCACGGAACCAGTGAAGCGGAAAATGGAAAACGGGGATAAATAGTCATCTCTTCGAGGAATCAGTCCAGTCATCACCCGAAGACGATTGTAGATACTAACAATGGAAACGTCGTCAACTAACGTGACTTGAAATCTCTCCACTTTTCATTTTTATTTCCTTTTTTCATTTCTTTATTTTTATTTATTCAACTGTTCTATTTTGACTTCAATTTCATTTCACTATTATCTCATTTTAGGCTTAATATAATTGTTATTTCCAGCTATTCATTTTCAATTTTTCTTTATTAGTTGTTTCAGGGATTTCAAATAATTTTATATAGTAGACAATGGAAGTCCGAACTAGTGAAATACATTTCTGTCTTGTGTTATCTTCCGGTAGATAGGTGCTTACATATTTCAGAAATAAAATTGGATTTTTGTGAACGTACTTTTTTGGGTAAATTTAATCAAAAGTCATCAATATTAGTCACAAGCTGATGCGACTACGACGGAAGAAATGTAGGCATACATATTCTATTACCCGTGCGAAGTCGGTTCGGGTTGCTATTTAAAAATAATATCGTTTCTCATCAATGGAATTAAAATAATCAAATCAAATAATCATTCAATCACATATGTCTGCCACCGTGAATGAATCAATCTTGAAATGTGTTCTCAATCGAATCACTCCTTGAATTTATCAAATTGAACGACACACATAGCTCAGCTTACACGAAAATTCAATTAATCATTTGCTCCATCTCCGAAAGGGCTACTCTTCTAATCAATAGAGAGTGGCGTACCGCGCAACAGCTCACTAGATATACGTTGTTTGAAATTGATGTCAGAAAGCGATAAAAAGTAATCAGAGCTGAGTTGGAAAACAGGTAAAACTGATGTTGTACGAGTTCATTCACATGTTAATGAGTGAAGTCGATTTATAGTCATTATTGTTAATGCTGTTTGTTTCTCATGAAGCTTTCACTGGAGAAGCCCTTTGCCCAAAACCTGAATACCTGATACCTGATACCTGAAAGTGCGTCGGTATCATCAACCAATGACCAATGACAGCCTTCTGCATTTGTCCTGAGGTTCGATAAGCCGGTATGATATTGAAACTCTGAAAAAAAATAAAGTTTCATCCGCCCAAGGGCTGCAATAAATCAGAACAATCATTTTTACAGAATGGTCTGGGTGGCGTCTCAGGAGTTGGAAGAGAAAATCTCGCTCTTTCATCAGTTTTTTCTTCCCTTTTCGGACGATATTCGCCTCAACCGAAACTAAAAACTCCACGATGACCTTTGATGATCGAGGAGGACTACGTCAGGCTTATTTGCTTCTATGAGCCACTGAGTTGGAAATAATTTTAAGATGGACAAATTGTAAGCGAATCTAGAATTGAATTGATGGATGTAGTCGTTAATTACAACCTGGTAGGATATCATCATGAAAAATGAGAAATAGAACTGGCAATGTTTTTTTACCACTTATATTTGTAACTAATGTAACTGCGCTTCAGTCTATGAGGACATTTTCGAACAATCAGAATGAACCCTGATGGAGTTCATAAGTAAATCCAGAGTACAATATCTTCAGATAATGTTGAAGATTACTCGTTTTTGAGAACAGTGTTTTGCACTCTTCTTTCAGCCAGATCACTCATGCCTTCATTATCAAATTTTCTGCTGCTGGTGTTCTTGTCCTGGTTCTGATGTTCTTGGTTGCTTTTCTTCTTAGGCACTCTTGGTTGAACCATAAATTTTGGGAAGTAGTTTCATCATTTTCCAAACAGAGGCGACATACACTGTCTTCCGACAGTCCAAGTATCTGCATATGATGGTAAAAAGGCACGTTAGACATAGTAGTTCATCCCTACTGTAGTCCAACAACTGTTTGGTATCAAGCTTCGAAGGGTGAATAAACGCCTTGGAGTGACCTGCAAGAAGTCCATGAATCTTCTTGCCATCCAGGTGTTCAATCTTTGTTTGGCAAAGCCTGAAGCGATGCCAGTGACAGGTTCTGGTCCGATCAAGCCGCTCGCAACCCTCTCGTTTGCAAGGGAGTCAGCTGCCTCATTGCCTTCTAGGCCAGTATGGCCAGGAATCCAGACCAGAGCCAATGTGTTAAGTCTTCCCAACGAGGAGAGTCGTTTTTTGGCAATTTCCTATCAATTTAGAAGTTGCTAGGTAGGAGCCAAGAGATTCCAACGCCGCTTGACTGTCCGATAATATTTTAATTGTCTTGTGTATGAGGTTGGATTCTTCCAATCTCTCCGCATACAATTCAATAGCGTAAATTTTCGCTTGAAATACAGTCGCATAGGTTCCTAGGCAGGTTGATATCTCTGTCCTGGGTCTGCGACTGTTATTACCTGCAGCAGAACCGGAAGGCGTTTTTGATCTATCTATGAACCAACAACTATCTGCTCCTAATATTTTTTTCTTACTCGGAAACAGTACTTCATAAGGCAGTTCATTATTGACAGTTGAAGACATAAAGTCAGAGGTCATTTCCAGAATGCTGTGACTTCCAGTTTCAACCAAAAGTATGTTGCACTCTACATTGATTTGATTTGTGCAATTGGAAATGTGCAGAAGTCTATATGCAGTCCATCTAGCCCCTCTCCAGAAAAATGTGGAAAGGAGGTATATCTAGAAGGATATCCATGGCCGCTGACGGTGTGGTACTGATGGCACCACTGATGGCCAGACAAGCCTGTCCCTGTGACCCAGAGAGATTCGCCTAGGCCGTTTTTTGTAAAGGATATTACAAGCTACCCTCTCTTTGTTTTCAAGAGATTTTCTCTACAAGGTTGTTCAATGCTAAATCTGTCGATTTGAAAAGCATACTGGTGGAGCAGTGCATCACCATCTTTACCGATCTTTCTAAGGCTTTTGACTATGTAAGTCATACCAAGCTCATAGAAAAACTTCACAGGTATGGAAAAAGAGGACTAGCCAACAAATTGATATGTTCTTACTTAGAAAGCAGATATCAAGCTGAGTACAGGGATAATAAATTCTGTGAGAAACTGACTTCAAAAAGAGGAGTTCCTCAGGGGTCCATATTGGGATCTCTTCTATTATCAATCTACGTAAATGATTTACCTGATTTTATGACCAATATATATGACAACTCAACTACAATACTGTATGCAGATGAAACAAACTTCACATATTCTATTAACAAAAATGAAAACCTTATTTGATTTGAAAGGGTTATATTTTTAGGAGTGATTAATTTTTTGGGAAAGAAAGTTTTTGGCTTTCTACTACTCCATCTGATACAAAAAAATGGATGAGAAAATCTTCCAAAGAAAGGAAGGAATAATCAATTTGAAAATAAATAACTCTATACATGGATGTGTAGATCATGCAAAGAAGTAACTTCCTTTCTTTGGAAGATTCTCTCATCCATTTTTTTGTATCAGATGGAGTAGTAGAAAGCCAAAATCTTTCTTTCCCAAAAAAAAAAAAAAAACCTTATTATTCCTACAAATATTATGTCAACGGCAAAACAATGGTTTGATCTCAACGAATTGTATCTAAATCACAATAAAACCCAAACTTGTATTTTTACAACTGATTATACTCTGTTGAAACTAAATGTGTCAAATTCCTTGGTGTATATTTAGATAATCACATGTCTTGGATACCTCAAATTGACTATTTGTGTAGCAAATTGTCGAAAACAGTATTTGCTATACGCAGCATATCACATCTCACCAATGAAGATATTGCTATTACAGGTTACTATGCACTTTTTTATTCTGTCATGACATATGGAATATTAAGTTGGGGAAATGCAGTTGATACCCACTTTCAAAGAATATTTATGGTGCAAAAGGCAGCTGTGCGTTCAATTGTAAAAGCCAAATTTGATGACTCTTGCAAACCAATTTTTGAAAAACTAGGTATTATGACTCTCTACTCCAGCATTGTGTACGAATATCTTATATATATATATTAGAAAACACATAGATAATTTTTCAAATCACAGAATGAATCACACATATAAGACCAGGGGGGAAAATCATATTTTACAACCTCGCCATAGAATTACCAAAATCAAAATAGTAGGAATAAGCTATTTCAACCAGCATCCAGACCATATACAAAACGTGTCATTGACTAGTTTCAGAAATAAAATTAAAGAAATCTTGAAGGATATGTGTTTATACAGTACAAATGATTATTATGACGGGATAAAGCATGTGTTCTCATAATTGGTAACCTTTTATTTATTTCAACTATATTTAGTAAGTTTTTGTCTAAGTGCATATATGTGGTATTAGTTAAACTAACATTTTAAGATATTTATTCTGACTCAATGTAACTAATCATTGGTTTATAATCTGATTACATTCATGTATGTAACTGACGACTGTAAGCACTTTTGTGTACCAATTAAGAATAAATCCATCTATCCGTATATCTATTCAGGGGGAAGCATATAATGACACCTTCCTAATGTGTCTGTCCAGTATCTTCTCTAGTCCTTTCAAGTGTGGGTACTCGTCATTCTGAATACAAGAAAAATTGTCGACAGAAAACAATAGAAAAGTTAGAAAAAGGCGACCTGTCCTTAAAGGTACACAAACAATGACAGGTAACCCAGTCAAAAGAAACCAATCAAATACCAGCATCGTAGTGAATGCGTTCGGAACAACAGGAGCATCAACTCGGTCACTCCGATTGTTATCACATCTCCTTTGATGATGTATACCGCAGTAGTAGACGAAACGAAGGGCATAAGAACCGGCAAAACACGGCTTAAAAACCCGGAAAATGTCTTTCACATCGAAAATCATTTCCATTCCTCGGGAGGAAATAGAGGACACCTTTGTCAAAGTCTACCCTGAAGCATAATTTTCAGCAACAAGACTTTTTCATAGATTTTCAGTTTTAACACAGGTATTCACCTTCCTAATAGATTGTCCATCCCACTGGAATTGTCCAGCTATTACGCTGTTAACAGCCAGTCAGAACTTGCAACACATCCACACAAATCAGCGGATATTCCAGGATAATACAAATTTTCATGAGCGATAACCAGAAATGAAAACATATCACCGCTCATCAAATGTTATTTGTCGGGGGACACGGCAGGGAAGTGAATACAGTAATCTAGCTCATATGGCATATGAATGTGTATTATGTATTGCATACGGGGAAATTGTACGTATCATTAGGTCCGCCCTAATCAAATACGTCTATCATCAAATACATGCCAGTCATGAATAGCAATTTGCTGACTCGATCATACCATACGGGTTAGGAAGGTTCAGTATCGGGCTGAAAACTATGGCGATAAAGGAAGGAAATACCTCTCGTCTGAACCTGAATGGGTGGCGAATTGACGTGGTAGTTAATGTAAACACAGATCCGGCTCATCCGATTCCACTTTATCACACCACTGTTTTTTGCAGAATAACCTGTAAACTTCTTTTCTGTATACGTAAAAGAAACGTCTTATTTGCGTCGAATGATGGACCTAATCATGATGACGTTTCCATAATACGGGGCAATTTCCAGCGTTGTATAAGAGTACAATAAACTGAACCATATCATACTTCGTTCGAAATATGATGGAAATTATGAGTATGGTGATAAGCGTCATAATAACATCATATTATTATTATTATTATACATATTACCTATGGCCTTGAAATAACGATACTTTGGATTAATAATAACTTCTACTTTCACATATTATCTGTTTGTAATGATATGGTAATCATTACAAACAGATAATATGTGGTTTATTCCCAATACATCAGTAGAAATGAAGGTTTTTCATTGACTGACAATAAACGCATTTTCTTCAGCTCGAAAAATATTTTCAGGTATATGATATACTTATGATGTTCAGTGTTTCAACAATTATTTCAATCCTGAAAAAAATATACGTGATATCCCAAACAAACGTCTTCCAGATGATGGTCATGAGCACAAAATTTATGAGTCGTTTCAAAAAGGATTGAATTAATTGTTTTTTTTTACATTCCTGAGAAGATGGACTTGAAATAACCCAATTTGAATCACTTTAAATTTTCGTCTTCAAATATTTGATAATTTTCAGTTTGTTATGATATAAAAATTAAACATTATATTTCTAACATCTCTGATTCCTCAGCAGAATTAAAGACTTTCGTTGATTAGGACAATATGTATTTTGATCAGCTCAAAGGACATTTTCATGATAACTAAGTTTTTGTGAAAGGGGAATTCAAATTACATTTTTTGCGTTGTATAAACATAAACTAACCTGAATCATATTTACGTCTCGAATGTGATAGAAATTTTGAGCATGGTGAACAGTATCAAACTAACATCATATAAAATATACAATGAAGAGAAAAAATCGTATTTACTACAGATATCCACGTGACCAATCACATAGTTATATCTATCTTGCAATACGAACAATCAATGGAAGTTATCTGAAAACTAAAATCCAGTGAACTTTGGATTACTGCATGGAATAATATTCAGAGAGATTGAATTAGAAACCTGCCAGAATATAGAACACACATGATTTCAGATTCTTCGCATATATAGGTTGTCTCAAAAGTTTCTTTTTGATGAGAAAAAATTAACAGCATTGAAGTATATAGCACAAAATTCATTATCGATGAGTATTCAACATGAACATTTAGTGAGATATGAAGCTACAAAAACACAAGATTTTAAAACGATGAAAACTTCTGAAACAACCTGATATCTGAGATGTATTATGTATTGATAGATAGTAAGTAGGAGGTAACGTACATACAAACAGATCGAATATCTTCAAAACACATGTTATCTGAGAAAAATGCAAAAACACGTCGATTTGTAATTCAAGAGAGACATATTTCTTTCATGACCTCAACTGTCCTACCTGTTCCCCCACCCCTCAGTCAATATCACCCAAACAATTTGAATAGGGAAAGTAGTGAGTGTGATATATCTTTAAAAAGGTTATTTCATAAGGAATTCCGCCATGTCAATTTTCGCTACCTAACTTTCTATTTCGGCGCCCTCTTGCGGGAAAAAAACTGTATTCCAAATTATGATACTTCATTTGCAAACTAATTTGACATAAGTTCGGTGACAATGCATTAAGGAATATTTCTGAAGGAAAAAACAAAATGGCGGACAAAATTGGTGGTTTCAGGTTCGGAAATGATGTTTTGTTTGTCAATGCAAAATCATTATGGTGGCTCCAAGATGGCAGACGAAATTTGTAATTATGGTCCGATTCAAGTCAGAATTAGTATGTGGGGACTTTCAGGGTAGGAAATTATGATTATTTTGTCGATGAAAAAAACAAGATGGTGGACGATATTTATAATTGTGGTTCGATTCGATTCAAAATTGGCATTTGGGGGTTTTACCAGTTTCCAGTATGACTAAAAGGAATTGGACTGGAATATTTGGCGATCGTATTATTGGTACATTTTTTCTACCAGGTAATCTGACTGGGGACATGTATTTGAAATGTCTCGAAAATACTGTTGATCCAACGTTAACAGACATAATAGAAAAAGACAACCGATACCTTGAGGACCACCAACTATTCCAACAGGACGGAACTCCTCCACATTTTGCTGTAACAGTTCATCAGTACCTAAATGGAAAATTTCCTAGACACTGGATTGGAAGAAGAGGATGCATTGAATGCCCCCTCCCCCACGATATACTGATTTATCCCCCCTTGGATTACTTTTTGTGGGGCTATGAATTTCATCTTCAAATATTCGTTTTTTTTTAATAGTACGAATATAAAGACCATTGTTTTGAAGTTTATCAATACGATGGTATTGAGTGTTCTACCAAATATTTCTCAAGCATGAAAAAAATATACACTTATAACATTCTTCAATAAACATCTCAAATGACCATCATAAATACATACTATATAAGTTGTCCTATATGGAATTGAATTATTAGTTTTTTGCAATTTTGAAATACAGTTTTCGAAAAGGCCTTGAAATAAAATAATATTGGATTTACTAATAACTTTCATTTCACAATTCCCGTTGATTTTTTGCTTGTGATAATACGTTAATATCAAACACGCATGAAGCTATTATATAGTGGAATAAGTGACACAGTTTTATAAACTGTTTAGTGAAAAATCTAACCATAATTTTTTTTGAAAACGCCAAGATGGATTTCCATCAACTATCCGTCAGTACCTATACAAATTTCTGAAAAAAAATTATTACTGTAGTCATTTATTCTGGAATTATTGGCACAGTTTTGGCGAAGGCACTGGGAGTAACATGACTGAGTAACATGACTGAGTAACATGACTGAGTAACAAGACTGAGTAACATGACTGAGTAACATGACTGAGTAACATGACTGAGTAAAATGACTGAGTAACATGACTGAATAACATGACTGAATAACATGACTGAGTAACATGACTGAGTAACATGACTATGAGTAACATGACTGTGAGTGAGAAAACTTTCAGTAATATTTTACGCATTAAATAGCACTCTTGAAAAAGTTTTTTGTTCATGTCAATTGCAGTGTAATAAGTTATGTTGGAAACAGTGATGAAACAGGAAAAATCCAGCAAAAATTAACACAATATCATTAACGTATTAAAAAAACACTTCATTGGGAGATTTTCACTAATCATTACAAAAACGCATTTTTATAAAATTGTTCAGTGAAAATCTCACGAAAAAGTGTTTTTTGAATACGTTAGCTTCTTCAGGCGTATTTTCAGTAACTCAGCTATGCGAAATATTATTCGAGTTGAAGTTACAGGTTTGGCGCTTAGCAAATGAGTGACACTTCAGTGAAAATTGAAAATGCGTGTCAACACACCTAGTTTTAGTCTAAAGACGCTCTTTTCATAACTTTCAGGTATTCCTCAATATCGTCTGGTGGCTCAAATAAAATGATATTCCGCATAGTACGTATACTTCTACAACATATACATGTGAATATAAACAACAAAAAAAATAATAAACTTTCACACAGTTCAAACAGAAACGTCTGAAATCATTAGCAATTTATAGCCGGTTCCACATTTCGTATATCTGATGACGTCACACCTTTTTGCTGAATCAATCTTTTCAGACTATTCTCTGAAGCATTGAATATATATTTGGAGAATTTTTTTCTGCCATAATTCTTCAAATACAGTGCTTTTCTTCAATGCCCCCCACTTTTATTTTTTGAACGGGTCAACTCAAAAAGTTGAAATTTGGGATAATGAAATGAATGAATAAACACTTCATTTTGAAGTGAAATTGACAGATGAAACTTTCAAGATGGCGACTGGGCGCCATCTGGGAAAAACAAATTTAATGAAAAGGGGGATCTTGTGATACATCTTTTTGAAGCTCCTGACAAATGCTTCACAACCCTAGAATATAATGTCAATATCTTCAACTACTACAAAATGTCGGAACTTTTAATAATTGCCTGAATACATAGACATTAAACTACATAATATGAGGTAATAAGCTTAAGGTCAGTTCAGAAGATGCTCGAAATGGTTGACTTGAACTTCTCGACACATGAACAGCTGATCCGATATTTCACGCCGAACATTTTCGAACACAGTAACGTCAATATCTCTACAAATATTTATTATTCTCTGCCGTATATTCAATATTGAAGCAAGTTCAGTTTCGTACACCTTTTGCATCAAATAGCCCCATAAAAAAGTCCGAGGTGTTAAATCTGGCGAGCGGGCTGGTCATTCTGTAGGACCTCGACGGCCAATCCAACGAACGGGAAAAGTAGTATACAAATAGTTTCTTACTTGTTTGAAGTAATGCGGTGGTGCTTCACCTTGATGGAATATATATCCATATCGAATTCATTAGGATTCGCTTCGACGATTTCAGTGATGAGAGGTTCAACAGTAGTTTACAGCATAATCAAATACAGTTCTCCTGTTATATTTTGATCAATAAATAAAGGTCCTACAATATGGTTTCCCAGTATTCCTGCCCAAACGTTAATTTTTCTCTGGATATTGGGTATGTGCAAGTTCCTCTTCATCGATTGAAGAAAACACAGCAAGGATGCGATTATTGGGGCGCAAAATTATATAATAAAATTCCAGACTTTGCAAAAAAGAAATAACGGCAATTTTGTCTGTGAACATTGCCGTTTAAAAAAATGTACATTCGTCACTAAAACTGAAAGTATTGTGGAAATAGGTTGAATGCCTGGCAATAGTTTTCGTCATGATTTCGCAGAAGTCTGTTCTTCGATCAGGGTCAACTTGAGTTAATTGTTGTACCATTTAATTTCATAAGGATGGTACCTATTCCTCTTCAAAATATTTCATACAGTAGAAAGAGACATCTCACAAACATTGGCGACGGAATAAGCAGATTGTTAAGGATTTACTACCATCCCACCAATTATTTGCACTTGCTGTTCTTTCGGAATGGACGGATGACCTGGGGGCTTTTTGTTATGTACACTACCGGTAGTTGTGAATTTGTATACAAGTTCCCTCAAATAATTCCTTCAGATAAGATGATTCGGAAAACGTTTATTAAAAATCCTTTCGGTTTCGTGAAAGTTACGCGTCGCACCTTAAATAAAAATCGCTTCAATTTTTTTTCCAATGGACGAGAATTGACTGTTTTAGAGATTGTTGACGTGGTACCTTTCTACTAGGAAAACCGAAAACTAATTGAGAATATTCTACTGAACAATGATGTTTATTGTCGTACTGACATTATTTTACATTATTTGTCTTCAGGAAATTATTAAATGTTCCGCCATTTTGTAGTAGGGGATGATATAGACTTCATATTCTAGGTTTGTGAATCATTCGTCAGGAGCTTCAACTTTCGGATGGCGCCTAGTCGCCATCTTGAAAGTTTCATCTGTCAATTTCACTTCAAAATAAGTATTCATGCATTAATTTCATTATCCCAAATTTCAATATTTTGAGTTGACACAATCACAAAATAAAGAGGGGGGGACATTGAAGAAATGCACTGTATGTTCCGCAGTTTTGAAATAAACAAAGGTGAAAATGAGCTGTTTTCCTATGATAATCAATAGTGGTATCACAATGCCTATCAGAAGTCCCGGGAAGTAATTAAATCTATTTACCAGAGACCCAGACAGTATACAAAAGCGATTATTTTTCCAATCACTCTACCCATTATCACGGTACGTGTGCACGTATTTCCATTATCGGCTGAATTTAATCAGTTTATGCGTTTCGATATTTCCACAAATTCATCAAGTCCGGTTCTAGCCGATCGTGTGTGCCCCATCGTTCGGAAGCGTCCTAATATGTCACTCGATGTAAATTATTTCCTATTATTCAATGTGTTCCATTTGCAGTTTTTTCCAACAATCATTTTGATGAGCTATTCTCCCGATCCGAATTGTTTTTCGTTACATCAACCCTTTATGCACTGCAAGTAACAGTATATCCATTCGGTTAATTACATTGGCGAATCAATACGAATAAAACGAACACGGGGAAATTTTAGAATCGTAGCTGATGAGATTATTTAGGATTTGATATGCCCTCATCCATCGTCAAACGGAGGGATCTATAAAAAAAGATTGCCAACAATTGGTCGCATGAGCACCATTGGACGCTTAGCAAAACGTCGTCGCCAAGAAAAGAACGCCGACGAAATAAGGTCGCGTGTAATTAGTCGCGCGAGAAAACTTCGCATTGAAAAATACATGTTTGTTTTGCCACTTTGACATACCGTCCATTCTAATTTCCAGATTGAAACGTAAATATTAAAATACATGTATGTATTTCTCTACGCGCCACCTTTTTTGGAGCGACCAATTACACGTAACTTTTTTGGGACACCCAAACGAAGAGGGGATATGACTTAAGTGAATTCATTTGTATTCCAATACCTTTTGTACTGATTGTTTTGTACACGTACAATGTTTTATTCTAATTGACAACAAATAAATATATTAAAGAAGAATGTAATACAAACCATGAAATTCTGAAACAACAAAAATCAATTGACGCTCCGGGGTGACTTCATTGATTCCAGTGGCGCATTTGCTCCTTCAGCTGCAGGAAAACCTGCAGCACCACATCATCTGAAGATCTTGATCTGCCAATGTCCTCTCTTTCATAAAACAAAATGTAGGGTGTCTCCAGAGGCTCCTATAAATTCAAGACATTGCCAGTACAATTAGTGACACGACTATCGTTAAACTTAAACCAGTCCATTTCGTCTTTGACCAATGCGTAATAATGACCAGATTCAACGTTAGAACCACAGTTAACAATGACTGTATGAAGAGTATAATAGTGGTCTGTCAGATTGAAGTGTTCATCCATTTTCTATACTCTCTTCGCTACGTTTGCTGGCTACAATACAAGCTTGCTTAGGTAGCCGTAACTTTCATTAAAATTGTGTAATCTCTACATTTCATGAATCTCCATTCATTTATTTTATTTTATTATAATTTTGTCATAGACGACTACGTATTTAGTCTTAATACTGAATTGAATAAATGTACTTACTTACTTACTTATTTCGAACCTTCGTAAGAGTTTGGTGCTTCCGTCAGAGGTTGAGTGATGTCTGAAGATCATCAGTGTTATCAATAGATTGACTGGTGCCTCAGCTATACTTGCACGGACTGGTTATCAGTTATATCTACTAACACAAGACGAGATAGACTGTACTGAATCATTCAATCCAAAGCGATCACAAGTATTGATTTTGCTATTTTTTTGCTCACGAAGAGTATTCAACAAGATCCCCAAAAATTGGGAGCAATCTTCTTGTTGTCCTAACGAGTATCTAGTGGAGTTCAAAGACCTCAGGAAATCGGTTGGTGGAAAAGATGATACATTCTTACGAAACTGCAACTGCATGAACAATTGTTTGAGTTTGGTGAATGAGTAGGAAACATTCTCGTTCTCGTTCATCGTTTGAACATTGTTCTTGAAATTATTTGTCATGAACAACACTTGTGAAATGCTATTCATGTAGCAAGTGTTTCCTAAATTATCTAATCTAATTCTCTTCTCAAGATTTTCAGGATAACTTTCTACTGATTCGTGCATGTTTCACAGAATCTGCATCAGAACCATTTCTCAAGCTGCAATCGATCCTTCCGAATAAGTCAAATTTTTGAGCCATTGAGTTCATGTTACAAACCCAGATATGACGATATGACCTGAAATAACTGTATTATGTAAAATCGCCCGATTTGAGAAGGGTAACCGAAAGTATGTAATTACCCGGAATTTGAACCCCACTGCCAGTTGTTGTTGTTGAATAGTGAATTGACCACTTTCATTTATAATTCATTGAATAGTAAATTACAACGGGTAACTATATTTTTTGATCTCACAAGAGCCTTTGACACCATCAATCATGCTCTTCTTATCGAGAAACTTCATCGAATAGGAATTCGTGGTATTACTAATAAGTGGATTGAATCATATCTTAGTGATAGGAAACAGATTGTTACAGTTGCGAATTCCAAATCTGACGTAACGTATGTCAGATAACAAGAATGTTATCTGAATTATCAATACTTTATCTTAGATACCAAAATAATAATTATTTAACTTCTATAACATATTGAAAATACTGACTTTTGATCCAAAATCATTACTTGTGAATTGCTCCAAATAATAACGGATCCTAAACTTGTCGAATTTGAAAGAGCTGCATAGTGTCAGTTGGTCATTGAGGGTTTTAAAATTGGGCGTCTTATACAATTTATTTGAAAGCATCGCAAGAAGTCTCGGGCCTAACACACAGATGGCGCTAGTCTTGTTGCATTCACCGCTTTTTCAGTTAGTACTTTATTTCAAAAGAAAGCTGTTGCAGTTTCATGATATTCGAGTCATAAGTTTGTGAGGTATTGTGCTAAGAGTGATACAACTTTTGTTATTTTCAAAACAATGGATCAGAATAATTTCATGTTTGAATTTTACACTGCTTCTTTATGGGAAAAATACCGTTCAACTGAGGCAATGGCTTGAAAAGTGTTATAAGGACTCCACTCCATCAGAAACAACAATCAAACAGTGGTTTGATGACTTCAAACGTGGTCGTAGAGACACCGATGATGCAGAACGCAGTGGACGTTGAAATGAGGCAGTACCACCAAAAAACATTAAAAAATCCACAAAATCGTTTTGAATGATCGAAAAGTGAAGTTTCGTGAGTTAGCTGATATTGTAAAGATTTCAGAAGAACGTGTTGGCATTATTATTGCATGAGCATTTGACTATGAGAAAACTTTGTTCAAAGTGGGTGCGGCGCGAGCTCACTGTTGACCAAAAACAAGAACCTCTTGATGATTCTAAGCAGTTTGTTTGACCATATTTGGACATAACAAACTGAAATTTTTGCATCGATATGTGACAATGGACTAAACATGGATCCATCACTTCACTTCGGAGATCAATATGATGGTCATCTGAGTGGAGAGCAAATGGTAAACCTTGTCCAAATGGCATGAAAGCATAATAATCGGCTAGAAATGTTATGGCCTCGGTATTTTGGGATGTGCGTGGTGTGATATTTATCTTGAGAAGGAAAATATCATCAGCAGTGAATATTACATAGTGTTATTGAAGCGTTTGAAGGCCGAAATTGTAAAAAAACCACCCCACTTGAAGAAAAAGAAAGTGCTGCTTCATCAAGACAATGCACATTGTCACAAATCAATGAAAACGATGGCATGAAATGGGCTTCAAAATGCTCCCGCATATACCATATCGTCCAGATTTGGCTCTCAGCGACTACTGGCTGTTCGCAGACCTCAAAAAAGTGCTCACCATGCATGCATGTCTCAAGCACATGATCTGTCGTTTCAGGATTCCCCCCACCCACATGGGCATAGTGCCCTGTGAATAGTTGAACAGCCTTTCTCGACAAATTCAGTGCTTCATACCCGACTGCTCTACAAAATTTGTATAGCGGTCACCCTGTCATTCCGTTATCCCATTCTTGCTGCCATTCTTTCTTGACTCGCTCTTTTATCTTTTTTTTTTTCTCTTCAATCTTATCGCTCATTCCTCCTACCTCCCATGAAACGCAGTCCTTACCAATACCTTTCGTGGCCTCCCCATGCGCCTTTTTATTTCCAGGATTATCTCTTTGGTTGGTGTCTTTTCCGCCATACCATTTCAGTCCGTGCTTCTTCCATGGCTTCTTCAGAGGTTTATTCATCTTGAAAACTTGAAACATCTTGAAAACAATGAAAGAAATGTCTGACCTTATACCTCTGGTTTCGGAGGGAGTCACAGTCGCTATCATCATTATTATTACTATTATTGTTATTCCTGAGAAAAGAAACAGTTCCAATAATCTTTGTGGTTTGCAAAACCACAGTAAGGAGTCAATTTGTCAAGAACATCCACTCAAGTGGTTAAGTTCCTTCCCCCCCTTCACTGAACGAAATACCGTAAGCGTTAAATTAGAGAAATGCATTTTCCACGATAACGAACAAAACAAATACACGAACTCCAACGGAAAGCAGTCGAACAGATATAATATATTCACGAACACGATCCGTTGTAAATATACCGAAATCCGTTCCAATTTGTCTTGTTCACATTCAATTTAATCATCGGGAATTGATTAATAAAGCACGTCTAATGACAGAAAACATGACCACGCATATTTTTGGAGCAGTCAACAAGTTTCTTATTTCAATGGATTTGATAGACGATATGAAAAATACCTGAAGGGATTTGTTTTAATGTCGAAGGGTTAATATCGATTTGTAGCTGGAATGCTGGTTCGTGACTGTGTCGAATGTATGGAGAGGGGTTATTGTTCTCTTAGAGAAGAATGTGGTTATAAACACAGTGGAAATCAAAATATTAGCATTTTTCGTATTTAAATGAACCTTCATTGAGAAGTTTTCGCTTAAGAGTTTACAAAACTGTGACATGTGTTTTGCGATACGACAACTTTTTCGTGCCTGTTTAGTACTAACTATACAGGGTGAATCTCCAGGAATTGCTTCGATCGATAGAGGGGGACCAAATTTAATAGACTTCTTCTGAAAATGCCGTCGATAGAAAAATATTGAATTGCAAGTATTTCAAAAATTCTTATTTTCAATGCTCAATACGATTAAATCGTGAAAATGTGGGGTTTCCTTTTTAAAAAAGTCACTTCAGACACATAGATATTCTTTTTTTTTTGATCATCCTGTATTAATGATTATTGAAATTCCATAAAAAGTCTATTGGATTAGGTTCTGATCTACAAGAAACCCGACCAAAACATGATGATGAAGGTTTTCTTATAGGAAAAATTGATAACTATTGTAGGATCTCCAAACGTCATTTTTGACATATAAACTTAAATATGTCAAAAACGGTTAGACTTAGATATAGGACATCATGCACAAGAAGTATTTAGATTCTGATGCAGAATTCAAAACTATAATAATGAGAGGGTTTTATTTGAAATAACGAAGTTGACACCCTCTTTCGATATAACCGGAAGTGCCGTCATCTTGAAAATATTTTAACCGAATTGCCTTAATCGACTTCAGTATATTGTCAAATTTTCAGATTTTTCCTAATCATAATTTTCCCACAATAGATCGATGCAGTTCTGGCCATTCACCCTGTATTTCTGTCATGCTTCTCAAACAGGATATTTCCTAATTGTGATTAAAAAATGTAAGGACGTTTTCAGAGGTCCACAACTGCAGTGTTTCCAAAATATGATTTTTTCAAAAAATCTATGCGTGCCACTTTTTGGATAACGATCACGATCTCAACAATTTGTACGATATAATTCATGTCCCGCGGGTTGAGCTACCTAAAGGGGGGGGCCCCAGGTGGCGGATAGGGGAACGGCCAGGGGACTGGAGGCCCTGTCCGGGAAGCCAATGTGGTCTTACGGACGGGGTCCCCGTACTCCTGGTTGGTGACAGAAATAAGTAGGGTGAGGGGAACTAACACCCCCCACAAGCATTTGCAAAACATGCCACCGTGGACCAGCCTATCCATGCTAAGGTGTAAGGAATCGTGCCGATAGCTGAATGACCGCAGGGTGATGTGCGGTCACGAACGATCCCCTTGGGGATCTGGGCGAAACCTCATTGTAATCAGCCTACCTCTGGTAATGCGGGGCTCTACCAGAGGTGACCAACTCTTCCCTTGCTACTCATGGAAACACACATGAATAAAACAACACAACAACAACAAAAACAAAAACCTATCTCGAGACTGGACAGAAGTGCTCACCTCAATCTCAAGCGGTGGCTGGGGATGAACAGAAATGTCCACCCCAATCTACCGCTTGAAATGAGGCTGGACATAGCAGATCACCTCCAATAGCAAGGGCACTTCCTGCGGCGGGCGCCAAGAGCTCCGCCTTGAGTAAAGGCAAGGAACCAGCTGCCAATGCAGGAAAGCTTCCTCACTTGTGCACCTTCACGGAGGGAACCCCAAGAAGGTTGAAGAAGCCGTGCAACGACAGTAATATCGCTGCACCTTTCAAAGCCTACGTGGAGGCCACCGTGAGACACCTCAAAGTTGCCAAAGATAGGGTGTGTTCGGCGAGTCTTGGCCTACACCTGCCAAAATAAAGGAGACGTCTCCTAGTGACCTGTTCACCTTCCTGGAAAAAACAGGATGGACGATGACCTAGGAGGACAACTCCTCGTGAGGATGTACAATGGGTCACATGTGGCCTAAATGCTGTGAGTCTACACTCACCCTCCCTACTCTACAGATTTCAGATAATCCATGTAGAGGGTAAAGGACAGAAGTTGAACTTGCCGAAGTCTCTGAAAATGAATACGGGTGAACGTTGGGTTTCCATGTTGAACGATCAACAGGAGGTTGACCACTCACCACTGTCGAACCTTTTTTCATAATGTCAGTAATTGCTATTCAAGAACTGAGATTAAAACTGGTTTACAAATTCTACCCTTTATCGCGTTCACTATTAAGTTAGGTTCCTACTAAAGTTGTATATAAGGCTGGGGGCACGAAAATGGCGACGGTCGAGCGACGGCGAAGCGACGCTACGGCGGAACGATGGCGATGTATACAACAACATCTACAGTATAGGTGACGTGCACGAAACGAGTGGCGGCGGTGCGGAGCGATGCACGGGCGGAAGGAGAGCGACGGCGGTGCGGAAGCGACGAGAACAAACTAGTGTGATTAAGTCGCTCGTGATCACAGTAATGTTGTGTAGAAGAATATTATAATACCAGATGAAAATTGATAGTGAAAATTGATTATGAAAAATTTATCTCGTATATTTTGTCAAAATCTGCTCAATAGGACAGTAAAATTGTTCACCTTAGCTCGTGATAAAGGGTAGAAAATTCTCCAAAATTACTTCCTTCTTCATTTATTGAATAAACACTATCTACAATAGTTCTCTTCGACGTAAACTTGTGTTACGATGACGTGACATGTTACCCATAACTCTACTCCAGCACGATTGACCGACCGATGTTTCGTGCCCACGCAAGATACTTCTCCTCAACGCCTCGCGCCGCGCCGCCCCACTCGGCCGTTGCCATTTTCGTGCCCTCAGCCTAAGAATTGTATCCCAGTGTGTAATTTTCATTTCTACCAAGGAAACTACGGTGTTAGCGAAACGCGTCTGGAAATAAAAAAGTTTTGTGAAAATTATTTAATAATCATCATGGATAGTGTTTGATTTCCATCAAGTAACGGATCAGTCCATTCATAATGTTGATAATGGTTATATAATAAAGGGTGGTTTCAGAGTATTACTAGATTTTATACTCGCTAGTTATCCAAAAATTCGTTTGCATATGATTTACTTCGAGAGGCCCAAACAAGTTCTATTGGACTGAAATGTAGATGATAAGGTGGCAGTTTCAAAATGGCAAGTCAACTGTCACAAAGTATTTCATCAATTTCATATATTTTGAATTTCAGTTCATTTAGTCTACAAACTATTAGATAATAGTTTGTTTTTCAATCCACACCACATCTTATTTCACGGTAAAATGAAAAGATCGCCCTATTCCGATACCGAAATTCCACTTTCAATTTAATAATAGAGTAAGGGAATCGGATATTTCTTTTATTCTAGATGATTTTGTAGCAAGAATGTCAATAACGATGAAATATATCTGGTTAGGTTCTTTATCATTTCTCCTTTCGATATCATTTCAGACCGACATGGATGTAACGTATTATTAGACTCCGACAAGTTCGCATATGTAATAATAAATCGTTCATGTGGTTTTCCAGATTCTTCTTCGAACGAATTTTCCAATTCAATGCACTCTTGATACATTGTATTTTCGCGATGTATTCTTTGCTCCCATCATCAATAACCAAAAACAAAGTTCTGCTTCAACAATGGATACAGAATCATCAATTTTCCGTAATAGTATTTTATTTTTACGTAGAGGGTGGAAATATTGATTTTAGTTGCCTCAAGTTATTATTCGTTTTTATGCATTTCTGTAGTAGATCATCCTCTTGTTTTTATGAGATTATTCAATCCGAGAGAGGCCCGAAAGAAAGATCAGGAATTAACGACTGTAACTTTGCATCATCATTTCGGAAGTAAATACTTTCCAGAATAATACTTCTATGGATATTGAATTTGACCCAATGTGCATTTCTGAATCTAAAAATAAATATTTACAAATCAAATCTAAAGAAATGAACTTTGAACGTTCAGGCCAGTCTCGAATATATCTACACACTAGGTTGAATGGACTGACGCCTATCAGAAAACAACTACTCCCCTGGCTAATACCACGAAGGACGTTTGATTATATCCGACAGGCGTCAGTGCAGGAATCTTCACAGGAAATTTCCTGCATATGTAATTGACAATACAACTGAAAAAGTCGACCTTCAATTTTGGAACGGGCACACTTGCAGACCGGTTTCGGGCTCATTAGCCACTCATCAGTGCATCATAGTGACCATCATCGACCTGATGTCACTCCATAAAGTGGACGAGGTACTAACCAACTGCATATCCGTAATTGGCTCGATTCCTCTGAATGAGGAAGAAAAACTTTCTTGTTAATCAGTGGGCTATGCTTTGAAGACTGACAGTAAACAAATTTAAATAAATGAACTTCAAACGTTCAAGCCAGTCTCGAATATACCTACACAGTAGGTTGAATGGACTGACGCCTATCAGAAAATAACTACTCCTCTGGCTAATATCACGAAGGACGTTGGATTATATCAGACATATTATATCATCGACCTGAAGTCAATGATATTCCATAATTGAAAACCGGAATTCTTTCAGAGTATTTCATTTCTCTTCCTAAGTTGGAGCAAACAACAAAATGTCGCTCCATCTAGTGGACGAGGTACTAACCAACTGCACCGATGCCTCTGAATAAGGAAGAAAAACTTTCTTATTAGTCAGTGGGCTACGTTTGAAGTTCATTTCTTCAGATTTGTTTACTGCCAGTCTTCAAGCATAGCCCACTGACTAATAAGAAAAATTTACAAGTCATTCGCACACACGCATATGAAAGTGATTTATCAACGAAATCAGAAATCATTTGTCTTGGCTGCCTGCATATAAATTGCCTCAATGACTTTTTGAAGTGGTGAAATATATTAAGGTTTATTTTCTGTGACGGGAAAAAAGTTTGACATTTTATCTCTGATGACAGGTAACAAAATGTCACTTTTCATGAAATTACGTTTATCCTCCGCTTCGCGTTGGGAGACAACACAACCTCGAGCTAAAATCTAATACTTTTTTCCCTTGTATAATAAATAACTATTATTGTATTGGGAAGAGTATTGAGTAATTTTGGAGCCAGGTAAGTATATGTATGCTGCAAAAGTGATTTTTGAGTTAATCGAATCACAAGATGATTTTCTTTTTCGGGTGTTGTAATTGTGTGACGGTACGTTGTGGTACGTTAAGATTACATTGAAATAAAAGAGTTGACGAACGTCAAAAACACCGGCTTCACAGCGCAAATCGTCTGTAGGAAAGCGTGAACTTTTCAAATGTATCAGTTTTAGAAATTTGTTTTGTAGTACTTCAAGAGGAAGGTGTATTCGAAATGCCCCGCCCCAGCATGCTTTACCACTAGCGTAAATGACTTTCTACTAGTGCGAGGTAAAGAATTTTCAGGTGGTTGGTGGAGAATATTCCTCTTAAGGTTTTGAATTTGTGTAGAATATTTCGCAGCTTTTTGCAAATGAAGTTTATGTGCTCATTCCATTCAAGATGTGAATCAATAATTACCCCTAAATACTTCACCTTATTTTCAGGACGAATCAAGTGTTGATTTCCTAGGTCTTTACAGGGAAAGGGTGGTTTATTCGTGCTATTGCAGCTGAAAGGCATATACTGGGTTTTCTCCAAATTTATGGTTAATAGCTTATATTCAAGCCAGTTTTTTATTGTATCAAAGTCTGATTCTACAGTATATTTTAATTCTTGCCAATTATCTGCCTTATAGAATATTGTGTGTCGTCTGTAAATCCTAAAATGTTTTCTTTACTTTACAGAAAGAATCGGTCATTTATGTACAGAATGAATAGAGTAGGTCCAAGGTCCCTGAGGTATTCCAGTATCAATATACTTCTCACTGAATGTTTCAAGATCTCCCAAAAACAGAAAATCAGTTCTTACTTCTTTGTCATCATACGCACATCTAGGATCAGTTTCTACCCTCAATATAAAAATCTGAAGCTCGTTCGGTGTTAATATTTCTGAAATTAATTTCCAATGAAAATTATTTTCATCCGAGTGCTCCTGTAACTCGTCTTTTGAGATCATTAATATCAGCTGGTTGTGCTTTATGGTAGTCGGTATCAAGATGTCTTTGAAGAAAATAATCTAAGGGAGTTAAATCCAGTGAGCTCAGGGGCCATTCAACTGAAATCTCTTGGTCAATCACTGATGGACGGAGAGAAAATAATGTAGTTTCTTCTGAAAATTCAAGAGCTTTTCCTATGAAAATGATTTCAGTCACCAGAAACAGATTTTTAAACAGACAGACAGTTCCTGAGTGTTCAAAGGATCGAAGCAAGTTAAGATACAGATCGTCTGAGTTTTCTTCGAAAAATGAGGGAATCATAATGGCACTTTTCTTATACGAGGAATTGGGCAATTTTCGGATATGCGGTTGGTTTCCTCGTTCACAGGCAGATGGGGCGATGACAAACTTGTTGTCTGTTGTCTGCTTCAACCTAGTTTGAGGACTGATCCTCTGAAGGATTTCGATTTCTACACTACCTTGCACTGACGAGTGGCCAAACAGCCCGAAACCGGTCTGGAAGTGTGTTTCAATAATTGAAAATTTATTGCGGCAGTTGTATCACCAAAGCATATGCAGGAATAATTTCAGTTAAGAATCTTGCACTGACACCTGTCGGAAATAATCCAACGCCCTTCGTGGTATTAGCCAGGGAAGTAGTTGTTTCCTGATAGGTGTCAGTCTATTAACCTACAGTGTAGGGAGTTGAAACTGGCCTGAACGAATTATTCCTTTAGATGATTTGGTAATTCAAGAACAAGTTTGAGAAAGTAGTGCAAAATAGACCGTATGTTCAATTTCAGTAGGGATAAAGGTAAAATATACTTTTTGGTAAACCAAAATGAACTAAAATCGAAATTAAATTTCTTCTCAATTTGAATTTTTTAAAGATAATTACTCTCAGAGCAGGCAATTTGATCACTGATGATACACTATAAAAACATACTTTTGTCTATTTTCCACGATAGTTCTATATTTGTTGACTAGTTTCGGTCATTACACCATTTTCAAATCTAACTAGATTTCATTCAGATCTGAGTATTTATACCTACATTGCTTGCACCTATCATAAATAATTTGGTACCTACATTGTCTCTACCTGGAATATCGAAGAACATTACAAAAACAATTTTTTTTTGATACAATGTAGGTTTTGGGAACTGAATTATTGGTTCAGGAGAGGACTATTGTTCAGATCAAGTTGTTCATTGAGGAAAATAGAATTGGGATTTTTCTTTTTCTTTTTCTTTTCATACGTATCTAATAAATTTTGCAGTAGTTATCATTCATATATTATGATGTGAAAAATCAAATATCATGAGATCCTGGTGAATGCGAAGAAACCAAAAATAATAATTTAATCAGCGCTAACACAGTGTCACCATCTCGTTCTTATTCTGTTATGAAATTCAAAAGGAAGTGATAATGTAGCTTCTTTCATGGGTATCGAAATTAGGCATGCACCCTAATTTAATCTATTTTATTCATAACGTCAAGCCGATTGATACGTTTTTTAAACGAAGCGACTACACCGAAGACAGAGGTTCTAATCCCCATAATATTTCACCGAAGAAGAATGTACGAGAAGATTGATAACTGAATGCGATCCATTTTATCAAAAACATTAACTGGGAGGCATGGTTTCGATTGCATACAGTCGACACAATTTGCTTCTTGTGCAAATGTTGAAGGGTAATCCATCATTTTGAGTCGAGTTTCCCCAGTCCAATAATATCCCACATACTGCAACATTATGTATGATGTAGCTCATCTCGTCATAGCAATTCGGATCGGCTATAACACGCTAATGGATTTATAATTTGCAGGAATACTGAGTGTAAACAGGATTTTTTTGTGTGAGTAATGTTCGTGAAATCTAATTTCTTTATAAAAACTTGAAAATCAAAAACCTGGGTTCGATTGATATCTAATGGGGTGTTCCATCGCGAGTGGCGGACAGTGTATATCAGTTTGGCCAACCCCATTCAGGTGGTAGGTGCATTTTGAGCATTTCCATCAGTCCTGATCATCGTTCTACCTCGAATATTACGGAAGATACGGGGGTGTTTCCATGAGAAGTGAGACACACTGTATATTCTGATGTATATGTATTCCGTGCGAAGCCGAACCGAGTCGGTAGTGATCAAAATAAATGTCCGCCTATGTTGATATTGCCTTCCTCTTACCTATAATTCAACCTGTACTGTAACGTTACAATACATTAAATGCAAAAAGCGAGGTTTTTTATTGTGCTAAACATCCCACCGTCAAGACGGCGAATTTGAATATATTCAAAAATGCTCCCCGAAAGCGTATGTAAAAGCTTTTGGTCTTCGACATAAATCTCGAAACATTTCAATTCTCTACCAGCCAAAGCGGAGTATGCCAAGGAATAGCGCGTAATAATTCTTATACGGAAGGTTAATAAAATAGAGTGAACTTAAAAACTGCATTATAACATGGCAGGCAACCTTGGCAATAAATTTCAAATTCAACGACTTTAAAAAAAGTTGATATGTGCCATTAGTGTTTAAACTATCATAAATTGTCGATTGGTGTTCGATTTGTCCGCCTGGGGATCATTCGCGCTTTTAGAGTAAGTGCTCAACAACATTTGAGTTCGGCCAAGTATAAAGTTTATTTGTCGTGTACCCCGGAAAGTATAGCTCTGTGGGCGTGCGACAGTTTTATTTTATAAGGGGATTGCACCCCACCCTCTGGCTAATATCA